>ML436102.1:5966-24346 GCA_005239525.1 Nicotiana knightiana | reverse complement strand
AAAACCTCAATTATGTTACAATAAATATTATGCAGAATTTAGACATGCTAACAGTTTATCAGGATGAGAAAATATGCCAAGTATGCCAGTATAATCTACATGCCATCATAAAATATATGTATGAAACCAGTACGGATATGCACATAGTGCTCACATCTCTCCCACAGAAGTCCACTCAGTACTATATATGACTCTCAGGCCCAGGGAAGTTCCATCCCGGAATATGCATAAACACCGGTGACCGTAGTCACTATGTACTGAGGAAAAAGGCCAATCCAGCCCCCACGAAGAAGATCCATCTCCGGAATACAACACTCGTACAATTTCTATATCCAGGGAAAATTCATCCTGTCATGACCTGAAATCCCACCTTCAGGACGTGATGGCGTCTAACAGTGAACTCACTAGACAAGCCAACGTTACTAATAAAACCGATTTATTCCTTTACTGTTTAGAATTTTTAAAAGAGACATATAAGAACAACTAGATATGAGAAAGCGGAAGGTAAGAAATTCAACGTCTTAATAATAATTCGTACAAAAATTTCCTTAAACATCCCCCAAGACTGGTGTCACAAATTCACGAACAGTCTAAGATTTTTACTAAAAACAAAATCTGAATAAAACAATACAACTGTCTTGGAAGTACAAGAGAAGATAGAAATAAAGATGAATGAGATAGGAGGTGATGCCAAGGCCTGCGGACGCCTGCAGGGCTACCTCAGTGTCGCATGTGGACTGAAGGACACTACCTCGATCACTGTCCACCGGGTCTGGTACCGTAATCTGCACAACATAAAGAAGTCCAGGTGTAGCATCAGTACAGCCGACCCCATGTACTGAGTAAGTGTTGATCCTAACTGAAGTAGTGACGAGGCTAGGACACGACAAATAATAAACACCTGCGCAATTCAAATATATATGATAGAAATAACGGTAGGAAGTAAACATGTAAGAAAAAATACGGGAAGAACACGCCAGGGTACAGAGGGGAAAAACACTCATTGAGTAATAGAACATGGCAACCGTCTAGTATCAGAATAACAACAGGGAAATAAACAAGTGCACGACATCACCCTTCGTGCTTTACTTTCACTCTCACCAAGACAAGTGCACGGCATCACCCTTCGTGCTTTACTCTCATTCTCACTAAGACAAGTGCACGACATCACCCTTCGTGCTTTTACCTCACTATATCGGCACGACATTAACCTTCGTGCTTTTAATATGAATAATGGCACGACATCACTCTTCGTGCTTTACACTCTTCCTTACCCAACAATAATCAGAACAACAATTTGGCAAGGAAGAACCACAATACAAAACATAATTTACAACATCCCGACAAGGGAACAATAACAGAAATATCACTGTCCCGGCAAGGGAACAATAACAGAAATATCACCGTCCCGGCAAGGGACCCAGCTATAACCAATCTCACTGAACGTACAACATAACCAAAATAATCCTCAACCGAACAACAAATAAACAATGTTCACAACTCAGTATTTCCAACAATTGAATAATCTCCAAAATAGAAGCTACCTCATAAATACAGTGGATATCGAAGAAAACACATATACCATAAGATATGACTCACGGGCATGCTTGATAACAATGTATAGGTACTCATCATCTCACCTATACGTTGAACATGATACTAACACGTAGCACATATGACTCAACACATATTCCCTCAAGCTAGAGTTAGGCCAAACACTTACCTCGATTCCAAGAATCCAATCAAGCCTTTAGCACTGCTTTCCCTCTCGAATCCAACTCCGAAACGATAGTATCTAGACATAATCGAATCAAAATATCAATAATGACTCAACAATTAAATCCCAACGCCTAAATATGCATTTCCCATCATTCTTCCAAAAATACCAAAATTCGACCCCGGGCCCGCTCGCTCGGATTCCAATAATTCTTGAAGGGGACACTCACCCAAAGCCTAAGGATCATTAATATATGACTCTTACTTGATTTCATGGACAATTCATAGAAAATTCTCAAATGGTTACAAGATCTAGGTTATTACCCAAATTCTTGATTTTTGCACTAATTTATGTAGTTAATTAAGCTAGAACCCATGCATGAAGCTAATTTTTGAGTAGAGTTCACTTACCTTATAAGAACGGGTCGTTAGCCCTTAACAATGGAGGAAAATCGCCCAAGGAAGAAGAAAGAAATGAGAAAAATGGGTTTGAAACCCATATATAAAACACACTGCCTGCACAGTGATTCCGCACCTGCGGCTTGGGGATCGCAAGAGCGGTCCCGCACCTGCGAGGAAAATCTCGCGCCTGCGAAAATGGGCTGGGGAGCCTGGGCCCGCGCCTGCGGAGTGGAGACCGCACCTGCGGCTCCGCTCCTGTAGAGTGGAGACCGCACCCGTGATAATTGGCTAGGCGATTGGGTAATCGCACTTGCATCCTGCGGTCCCGCACCTACGACTGGGCAACCGCACCTGCGGTCACACCAGAACAGGTGCACCAGCAGCTATGTTTGCTGGTTTTTAGCTTCGTTAGGTGCCCGGAAGGCACCTGGGCCCACTCGAGCCCAGTACAAATATACCAACGAGTCCCAGATCATAACACGAACTTGCTCGAGCCTTCGGAACACCCAAATAACGCTAAAACTCAAAATCACACCCCAAACCCCAAGAACCAAACTTAGAAACTTTAAGTTTTCTAGACTTCGCTAACAACGTGCCGAGCTGACCTATACAACTCGGAATGACACCAAATATACACACAACTTCCAAAATCATCCTACGAACTTATTCGACTAATTAAACCACTAAAATAACATCAAAACACGAAATTAAACCTCAAAACTCATAGAATTTTCTTAAAACTTCATAAAGCTCAAACATTCCAATTTCGATCTGAACCACGTCATTTCAAGTCCGTTTCACACCAAATTTCACAGATAACTCGCATATCATATATTAAACCTGTTTCGGGCTCCAGAACCATAATACGGGCCCGCTAACACAGATTTCACCTCAAAGTTCATTTTCAAAAGTCTTTCTTATTTTCAAAAAATAATTTTCTTTAAAAATTAATTTCTCGAGCTTGGGACCTCGGAATTCGATTCCGGGCATACACCCAGGTCCCATATTTTCCTACGGATCGTCCGGGACCGTCAAATCACGGGTCCGGGTTTGGTAAAATATTTACCAAAGTCAACTTTATTCCATTAATTATCATAAATTCAACAGTTCAACACATTTCCACATAAAGACTTCCCGACTACGCGCTCGGGTTGTGCATGCACAATGAGGTGAGATTAACGGAGGCTTTCGGGGCCTCGGAACACAGTTTCTGCTAAATTACACAAGATGACCTTTTGGGTCATCACACATCACTCTCATAACATCAGCTTCGGACAAGATCCATGCCCAGGGAAGATCCATCCCTCACATAACCACAGCTTCGGACAAGATCCATGCACAGGGAAGATCCATCCCTTATCATCAATGCGCTCACTGAGGGTGTACAGACTCCGGAGGGGCCCTAGTGGCCCAAGCGCCATATCAAGACAATGAAGGCATGATTTAAATATCGCTGCAGTGTGCACTACATTCTCATAACTATCTCAATAACGGGCTCTCGACCTCACTTAGTCATTACTCTTCAGTCTCAATCACATGGCTCACAAATGTCTCCATCAGCCCGAAATAATGATAAGTATGCATGTAATTAACAATACTAAGACTAAGATATGAAATGATATGCTATAACAGGACTGAGTATATGACATAAAATAGTCACAAAATGATACAGCAATATACGACTACTCGGGTCTCAGCATTTTTGGCGTGAAGCCTAGCAACTATACTTAACATGATTTCTAACATGTTCACAATTACCACATTAATAGAAGCACAAATTTCTCATGGAATAATCACTAAGCGATGTCATCGGATAAGCCAGGCCAAAATTACTCGGTGCACGCCCTCACACCCATCACTTGGCATGTGCATCACCTCAACAATAATCATAAATCATTTAGCTCGGGGTTTCGAACCCTCAGAATCAAGTTTGGAAACGTTACTTACCTCAAAACCGGCTAAAATACTATTCTGCAGTGCCTTTGCCTCTAAATCCGGCCTCTGAGTGCTCCAAATCTACCAAGTTCGGATTTTTATCATCCATTTATTCTTAAGGAATGAATACCAATTGAAAAATATCAATTTAGCTCAAAAACCCGAATTTGGTCAAAACCCGACCCCTGGGCTCACGTCCCGAAACTCAGAAATTTTTATACCAAACTTTTCTTCATCATCCCACGAGTCCGTACATATAAAGAACACTAAATTCAGAGTCCGAATGGCCCCTCAAATCACAATTTTAAGGATTCTTAATCCCAAACCCTAATCACCCAATTTACACTGATTTTTCCCTAATTTCCACCATAAATCCGACCTTTAATCACATATAAATGAGTTTAGAGTCCAAAAATATTACCTTGGTGAAGAACTATCGAATTCCCTCTTCAAAACCCTTCAAAAACCTTCAAACCCGGATAAAATATTGAGAAAGTGGCTAAAATTCGCGAAGGCACGTTTTTATACCTTCTGCCCAGTGGACCCGCACCTGCGACCACTTACACGCACCTGCGGAACCGCACCTGCGGAATCGCACCTGCGGATCTGGGGTGCGCACCTGCGGAAAATCACAAGAACTCTAATTCCGCACCTGTGATCGACCTCCCGCACATGCGGCCTCGTAGGTGCGCCCAATACCTCGCACCTGTGGAAATCCCCTCACTTAGCCAACTTCCGCACCTGCGGTCAAACTTTTGCAAGTGCGAAAACACCAGCAACAGCAGCATCAACAGTGACAAAACCATTCCAAACTCCCCGTAAACCATCTGAAACCATCCTGAGCCCCTCGGGACCCCAACCAAACATACCAACACATCATATATGATCATTCAAACTTAGTGGAGCCTCCAAAACATCAAAACCCCAAAAACACATCGAATTCAAACCTATGAACTTTGATTTTTCTAAATTCCACCAACAATGCCGAAACTACACAAAACAACTCCGATTGACCTAAAATTTTGCAGACATATTCAAAATGACATTAAGAACCTGTTCCAACTATCGGAATTCCATTCCGACCCCGATGGCCTATTTTCCACTGCCAATCGGAAATCATCAAAAACTAGCTTTTGCCAATTCAAGCCTAATTATACACCGGACATCACAAAAATATTCCGAACACACTCCTAAATCTCAAATCACCTAACGAAGCTATTAGAGCCACAAAATTCACATTCCGAGGTCATTTTCCAATGAATAAACTCTCAGTTGTCTTTTCTAACTTTAAGGCTATTTTTAAGGACTAAGTGGCTAAATTCTCACTACAACCATTCCGATTTCAAGCCTACCAACTCTAACACATTAATAACAGTATAACCAACCTATGATAAGTCGAGAATATTAATTATAATGCAAGTTCTACGTAACGACCGACCGGGTCGTTACATTAGGTCAGCTCAAATGAATAAACTAGGTAAAGTTAGGCTCAGGTCAAATGGATAAACTAACATAAACTAAGTTAAGTAATGATTTGTATACTATTTTCTGCAAATTTAAGTACTGTGAGCACGTGATTTTTACCTATCATATAATCCTACAAAAATCTCAATTAATTAATTAGTTTTATGGATTTTTATTGAATTTTAATGCTATTTGTGAATTTATTTGGTTATGTAGCCATATTTCGGCCTTTAAATCCATAAATAATTTAAAATGACATAATTAGGTGCATAACCTTTAGTTGTTATTTAAATGATAGAAATATGTAATAATGTGACATAAAGTAGGTTAAATGTTTAAATTCTTGATTTAATTACTTTCTTTTAACAAAATAGTGAAATTTGCCCTTTAAATGATTAGGAGTAAATTAAATGGGGTGAGTTTAATTAATTAATTTATATTTGGACAACAAAACTATGTTAGAACTAATTATTAATTTTTTTTAGTTTTAATTCAATTAATTAATTGAACTTAGATTTTTCAAAAATGAATTAAAAATGGACCTGGGCTGGAATTGCCCAGGCCCAAGCTGCTTTACCCAACCAGCCCAACCTCTTGCCCAATTAAACTACCCGTCCGGCCCCCTTACTACACCAAACAACCCCGTTTAATTACAACAAACCCCAGCCGTTGATCTCCTAAGATCCAACGGCTGAGAACTCACAACCCTTTAAAGTATAAAAGTGTTTTAAACTCCCCCTACCCCCTCAAGACCCAAAGTCTAATACCCCAAAGACCGTCTCTCTCGTCTCCCTAAACACCCCCACTAGACTCCACCGTCTGCCGCCCTATCTCCGCCGGCCAGAAATTGCCTCCGGCGGCGGAGCTCCACCAAACCACGCCAAAATTTCACCCCACAACCTACTCTTCACCCTCAACAAACTCCTGCTATTAGTTTTCACCAAAAAATACCCGATTTCTATTTATTTTAGATCTGAGAATCTGAAAACCCTAACTGACATAGTCCTTTTTTCCCCTCCATTCCCTTTTCCGTTCAACCCCATACCTTGCAAGATTAACCAAAAAAATCATTTAATCTCTCCTATGCTCTATCAAATCAGAGCATGCAAAGATTTCTCGAAGTCTCACCATGGGCGTCTGTTGTCCAGTGGTCAAACGTAATGACCTATGGACATGGGATTCTAGCCGCAAGCGGTTGATTTCGTCCTAATGCCCAGGTAAAACCCTTCTTCGATCCTCCCTCTGTTTTTCTGATTTCAACCTTCAATCCAGCATCACCATTGATTTCTAATTTCTTTCTTCTTCTTTTGTTCTGAGTTTGACTCCTAAAACGGCTAAACAAAGTCTTTATTTGATTTGCTGCTCAAAGGGAGGTCAGTACACATTGTCCCTTCCTTTCTTTTAATTGTTTCAAAGTTAAAGTCATATTGTTCTTGTTATGATTGTTTGTAAATGTATGCTTTGACATTGTGTGAACTCATAGTCCTTTAATAATGTGAAATTAGTCTAATGTTAATCGACCACCTTTGTAAGCTTAGTGAATGCTTATTGGACTTCTGTAGTTAACTAAGAACCTTAATGATCTTCTGCACTTGTCCTGACTTTGGATTTCATGATATTTTAGCTAAATCTTTCATATATGCTCCACTACTCTTATCTTGATACTGCTTGTTGATCAATATCATGTATTTGGGTCACTTGTTTGATAGTCTAAGAACGTGGTAATTATGAACCTTTAGGGACCATCACTGAGTTATCTTGCAATCAAGGGGGTACTAATGTATTTGTTCGAGTTGCTTTCTTTGTTTTAAATATGTTTTTGTAATACTGAGACATCCTGAGATACAATTGTGAAGGTCTCATATTAACCTCCATGACTGTGTGATCATATATATGGGTTTCACTATATGAAATATGTTTTGAAGTGAATGACCATGTTCTAGTGAATTTCTCCATGTTATCCTAATTCGATGTTTAGTACTCAATTATGTTGAATATTATAGTATTAGTTAGAATACAACATGTACACATCTGAACGTCACTTATTGCGAGTTCTGTATTGATCCCTGTCTTAAAAGAAAAATCAAAAGGTAAAATAATTAATTAAACCCTTAATTACTCCTATTAGTTGATCCAAGTCCTAGAAAACTAGTTAACATCATTTATTCAATTAATCAAGATTAAGTTACAATGATTTTAGTAAGCTAACCCAAGTTAATAGATAACTCAAGCAACTTAAGCCTAGTTACCTAAGGGTAATTCTAGGAACTTTAAGGGGTATTTTAGGACTTTTAGTTGAAGGAATCTTGGGTGTAACAATCCAAGAACCTTCTAGACTTATAACATCATATTTTTAGGGGGGTAAAAAAATAATTTTAAGGGCTGGGAATCTTCTAAAATAAGGGCAGTTGTCCCAAAAAATAAGGGTGACAGCTGCATTTGTACTATTTTTCAGCTTATTGGATAAGGAATATGCTAAGCATATCCTATCCCAAATACCCTTATATATATACACACTTTTTACCACTAGGAGGGGACTTTTGTTTTTGATGACCTGAAAAATCTGAGAGCCACACACATAATTTCAGATTTAGGCACAAAATTTCACAAAAACTTTTCATAGCTTTTTCTCCTCTGAAAAGACAAGTCTCTACACAAGTCTTATACACTCTCAAAACCTAAAATCACATTGCTATTCCTTCAAAAACAACAGAAACCAAATGGACTGAAGCATAAGTGCAAAAAGTAGTAAAGTTTAGTTTTTTTGGTGAATGCTGGTTTTTCTTTATCTCAAAACTGATTTACTGGGGTTTCTGGTTTAAAATGGGTTATTCTTGAGCCAAGGTTCCTGGATTTTTCCTTAAGTTGTTGTTGTTCCTGTGTTGCTGTTGAATCTTCCTCCTCTTCAGTGTCTTACTCTCTGCCTGACCTTTATTTGGTCAGGATTCTTGTTGTTTTTCTTTCCAAAAGTGGTATGTAACAATGAACTCTAATTGAAATGATTAGACTCAGAATTTGTGTTAATTTGGTGTTGAAATGTTTGATTCTTGCTATATTTTTTTTTTTTTTTGAGATTATGTTAAGCTGGACCTTATTATTTATTCTTGATCTATAAATCTGAAGTAATATTAGTTGATATGATGTTAAAGAATCTGAATATGTGGTGTGTGTAATATCTGAATCCGCAGAATATTCTATCTGCTTTTAAGCTGGTTAAAATGCATTGAGTATTATTATTAGATAGCAGTTTTGTGTTAGTCTATTAGTGGAACAATCTGCACTAGGATGACTTAATCTAGCCTTTTCTATGGTCAGATTCTTTCCCTAAGACTGCACAAAATATCCTTTCAATTGAGTCTCTTTGGTCAATAAAGAGATTCAATAAGCAAGTCTCTAGACAGGTTAGTATTAGCACTATGGTAGATGAGTTTGGCTGGTTGATGGCCAAATTCACCCCATAGTAGTGCACAAACAGTAGTTTAGTTTGCTGAAAATTACTCCTTAAAGGGCATAAAGTGTATAATTAAGGAACGCGTCAAGGTAGAAATCTGAACCCACAAATGGTCAGATTCATTCCTTAAAAAATGCCTAGAATATGTATTTGTTTAGTCGCTTGTCTTTTTCTTATAAAAACAGTAGTGAAAATACAGGTTTTAAAGCTATTGAAAGCTGCTAGCTTGCACAGGAGCAACAGTAGATTTTCATTATCTTTTTTATTCCTTTTTCTTATCTATCTCCTAAAAATGTATAGTAAAAGATGAAGATGTAATAACTTAGTTTTTTTGTATCATTTGTAAATATAGGACTAAACTAAACTTGTATTCAGTTATTGCTTCATTTCGTGAAGCTGGGTAGCTTTTCAGTTTAGCAATTATTGTAATTATTGAGTCATAATCTAAAACCTCTATTACGCGACCTCAATACGTATACACACTAAAAATGGATTTGTTTTACGAACTACTGGTTAAAAACCCAAATAAAAAAAATTTATTTAATGTATCACCAAACGAATAGATATAGATTCTGCGATTCAAAAATGTTTCATATGAATTTGCATCAAAATCACCCCCTTTCTCCTAGTAAGCATTTGTTGAACTTCTGAAAAATGAACGTCCCAGATTCATTAGTGCTTGTATATCTTTCTCTACAGTTTTTCTTTAGATAACTATCGAATTTGTAAAAAATAGCTATTTTAGCTCACAAATAATTTCAAAAGTCCACACAAAAATACAAATCTGATATTCAAAAGTGCTTTTAAATTTCCAGAATTAGAACAACATATAGTAATCAGTGTGCATGATTTGTGAAATAAACAGCATAGATTTAGGCTATTCTGAAATTAATAAAATAGTTCAATCAAAAATATTGCTGCAATTAAATGCGTTTATTTGGTTGTGGAACATGTTTCTTAAGAATTAGTGAATTTTAGATCCCTCTTCATTGATGCATGCCTTAAATTGTTGTACTTAACTTCATTTCTTATTACAAAAGTAGCCAAAATAAGGATGGCCTAAAGTGATATAAATCGGGCTAGACTATGCCATAGCCCAATCTCATGACTTGACTTGGGATTTTTAATTTAGATATTGTGAATCTCGAAAGCTTTTTAGATATTGAATGTCTTTTAGACTTGAAAAAACAAATTAATCCTCAAGGTATACGTTCGCGTAACTTTGAATAAGATCAAATAAACCTTTTTCTCAAATTGTGTATACGTTTACGTAACACAAATAGAGACTAAAATGAATACTCGTAGAGACACTTTTAGGAACGGATTTCTAAAATTTATCGGAATTACGTACACACCCGCGTGACGTGATTTCGGTTTCCTTTTGCAACAAAAAAAAAAAGCGCTTGCGCAACTTTATTTATCTTCTTTAATTAAATTTAGTATCGAAAATTATGTACACGTCCGTATGACATGATTTTTGACACATCTCTATATCTGCGGGCTTTACGATTACGTGACCCGTCTCAAAATAACTCCTTAGATACAAGTGAATAATAAAAGCGGTAAGCATATAAAAAATACACATTATCCGTACCTCGGGAGTGCCTAACACCTTCTCCCGGGTTAACAGAATTCCTTATCCGGATTTCTGGTTCGCAGACATTTTAAACAGAGTCAAAATTCCTCGATTTTGGGATTTCTAATAAATAAATGGTGTCCCGGAACACCGTGAAAAATTCGGGTGGCGACTCTAAATAAAATAAATCCCAAAAATCGAATAATGTCACTTAAAGTGGAAAAACTCCCTTATCACCCTTACCGGGGTGAAAAAGGAGGTGTGACAGCTCTGGCGACTCTACTGGGTAACGAACCCAGAATCTCTAGTTCAGGGTTCAAGAATTCGAGCCTTTCAATGTGATTTTACTTGGCTTTTTGTGATTTGATATTACTGTATTTTTGTGCGCTCAATGTGCTAAACTTTTACCGTTTTGATATTTATTTCAACTGTATATAAATTGCCTTCTTACGCCTCCTTTCTGAGTCTTCTAAAAATTGGTGCACACGTTCGCGTGGGCCGCCTTTCTGTTAGAGTTCATACCAAGTAAGAAATACGGGGATGGACTAGCCACTAGGCCGGATAGCCTTTCGTGCTACCGGTATGTCGCTCCCACCTCGACTCGAGTTGTCCGCTCGGGTAGCCAAGGTATAGAACAAAACCTCAGGTTTAACCCTCGAATGACAAAACCTCATGTCGGATCCTAGTAGGAACGCTTATTTGCATCATGTGCATTTTTTACTTAGGGGACTCAACACAGGGTGTTGGGTCCGTCTAGGATAGGTGTACCCGAAACAAAAAGACCATCCTGATGCATCTTACCTGCTATGTGCACATTATTTGCCTCGACTTATTTGTTGACCGGCTAAAGAAAGAAAGAAAAACAATAGAAAAACCAAGAGTGAGGGAGGATAGAAATTTATCAGTTTTGGAAAACCCTGATAGTTGAAAAATACCCCGAAACTCGGCCAAAATTTTCCGAAAAAAAAAAAGGAAGAAAAGGAATTCCAAAATAATTGAAAATTTCAAAATAAGTCAAAATCATTTTCTTTAGTTATGTCAAAACTGACCGAACTACGTGGGTCTAATTCTCACCGGATGTGAGATACGTAGGCAAACCTCATCGGTGCCGACCCCTCATTTTTCAAAAATAAACAAAAATTTCTGTCAGTCAAAAAAAATTGACCAAGTTTCGGTTAAAGTCTTGCGTCGTTCTTGCCAAAATAAGCCTTAGAACATTTTACATTATCGAAGGGCTGTTTTCGTTAAAGAACGAATTTGTCTGTCACTTTTTAAGTACCAGGTTTGGCCTCAAAACTTTGCTCAAAGTAAGAAGGGGTCGTTCTTTGCAAAAATGACCACTTTGGTCAAATTTGCACAAATAAGCCACTTTAGGAGAGTTTGTCTTTTAAAAATTAAAATTGGGTCTTTTGTGTCAAAATCAGAGGTAATCCTAACCCTGTTTGCTCACAGGTGCAAGATGAACACCATCCAAACTCCACAGCTGAACACCATAGAAGAGGCTCACATACAACTCCAGATGTGGTGGCATGATTTAGATAAAGATGGCAAAGGGTCACCAAACAGTTGGGATCTCTCGTTGATCTTATGAAAATCAAACCCCGAAACGACTTGATTAAAGCTTTGGTAACCTTTTGGGATCCGGCCCATAACGTGTTCCGCTTTTTAGATTTTGAGCTCACCCCAACCTTAGAAGAGGTCGCCGGATATGCGGGTTTTGGTCGAGACTTAAGGAATCAACAAATTATCTTTCCAAGACCTATGTCAGTACGCCGTTTCTTTGAGGTCCTTTTCATTAGCCGGCAACTCAGAAAAGGCCGAGTATCCGATGGGTGTTGTTCATTCTACTTCCTATTATTCCAGATACGGTTTCTCAGACGAATTTGAAATACATGAGAAAGGCTTGACTAACAAACAGGATAAGGATACTTGGATAATACATCGCCGGTTTGCCTTCATCGTAGCATTTGTGAGTGCTATGGTCTTTCCTAATGCCGAAGGGTGTATTGATGTTCGGGTGGCCAAAATCGCCCAGATCTTGACCGAAATGAAAGATCATACTCTGGCTCTACTCATATTATCTGACATTTTTCGGGCTTTGACTGAATGCAAGTCGGGAAAAACATTTTTCAAAGGTTGCAACATCATTCTCCAGATATGGTTGGTTGAACATCTTCGTCACCATCCAAAATTCATGAGCTATGGTACCGATAAAGCCAATTTCATCGAGGGTTATGAAGAGAGAGTGAGGGATTACCCTTTTCCAGAAGGAGTCGAGGCTTGGGTTGATCATCTAAGTTCTTTACGAGCAAACCAAATGGAATGGACTTTGGGATGGCTCCCACTCAAAGAAGTCATACTTATGTCCGCTGCCATGAATCATCTACTATTGATGGGTCTTAGAAGTATCCAACCATATTCACCCCAAAGAGTTCTGAGACAATTGGGTCGTTATCAAGTGATACCCAAAGAGGAGGATTTGAGCATCCAAGTCATTGAGCTACACCCTGAGGCCCCCTTACCTGAAGCCTTAATTCAACAAAGTTGGAATGGGTGTTGATACTTGAAAGAGGATACCCAGGTGCCCAATATTGCTAGAGGGGAAGTGGATCCAAGATATGCGGCATGGTTTGAAAAAAGAAGTTGCATTGTTGAAGAACCAGAACCTGATCCGGAATGGCCTTCTAAGAGGCCTCATGTGCACGCTTTTGATGATAAAATTCAAGAAAGGCTAGCTTGGGGCGAAAAGGAAAGAGAATATCAAGCCACTATCCATGCATTGAAAGAGAAATTAAGAAATATGGAGTTTGATAATCAGTTGCAAGCACAGGTAGTCGAGGGTGAAAAACGACAAATGACCTGAGAAAATGAGGCGCTTCGAGCCCAAGTACGGAGTCTAAAAATAGCCCTCGAGACGCCTGTAAGGAGTGAAGGAGATGAAAAAATCATTAACAATCTGAGGTTGAAGGTTCATAAATATACCTTCGATTTGAACAAAGCTGAAAAAGACCTGTTAGAGGCCGAAAGGAAGTTAGCAAAAGGAACGGAAAAAAAGGCTCGTCAATTAAGGCAAAAATATGGCAAAGAAATCGCCATCTTGAAAGAAAAACTATTTTCCATGGGGAACAAAATGGTCCAACAGACCAAAGATCTCAGAACGGAAAGGGAGCATTGCTATGAGAAGATTGACCAGTTAGAGGGAATGGTGCAAATATAACAAGAGCAGAACAATGTGAATGCCCAGGTATTGGAGGCTCGAGCACATCAAATAGGGCGCTTACTTCAAGAGAAGGGGATCATAAGGAACAAAATCCAATAAATAGCCAACTACGTGGTACAGAAATGCCACGAGTGCGAAAGTATGATCATTTCCATGTTCTTTGCCACCATGATGACTTTCGTCCACTGAGTAATGGACGACTTGGATCGACTTCAGGGGGATATAGCACATAGACCGGCACAGAGACCCGCCAATGCACCACAGGCCCCAAGAAGACAACCAGAGGCTCTCATTTATTATTGATGTTTAGTTTTCTTGAGTCCGCACTTTTATTGCTTTCAAAAGAAAAAAAAATATGTTAAGTTATTTTCTTTTATGTCTAGAGTCTGTACTTCTCTTTTGTGTTTATTAAAGTTTTCAAAAATCACTTGTAAGGGAATAAGCTATCTTTAATAGTGAAATGAAAATTGTCCTTTTTTCACATTTACCTGTGTCGTGAACTACGTAATGATCTGATTCATGCGGCGTCATGATACGTAGGCAATCCACATAGGATTCGATCATAGCCCTCAAAAGAACAAAATAACAGAACGAGAGAGAGTATTAAAGTCGGGATGCAACACACAGTTGTTGCAAACATTTTAGAAAAAACGTTTAACTATTTAGGTGCATCGCATCCCAACGTGTGATTCCCTATGTGTTAATATCTCCCACTAACCAATTTGTTGTTTACTCTTTAAAAAGGTTACTGCTTTTAAGGTGGTTGGTTTACGGTGGTATTCTGGCGACACATCCTTATTTCACCAGATCCAAAGGAAGTATAATGACATCAGAAAGTCACATGTCTATTGTTGAACCAGAGGATGGACCCACTTCGGTTATCCCTCAAGAAGAAGCGGCAATCGCCGAAGAAAACAGAAGACTGAATGTCGTATGCTAGATATGTGGGACACTTGGTCCAACGGAAGGGAGCCACCTAAATCCATCCCCGATTTCCCTGAACTGATTCCCAGAACCGGAGGGACCACCAACGTGCCAATTTCAATGTCAAACCCATTTGTTCCATTTGGGTTCCCAACCATGGCCTCAAATTATACTGGAATGCCTTCTGAGGTTCGCCCCAGGAACCATCTTCTAGATTACCCTCTGTGGTATTTACTGCGCCACCAGCTACAGGTGTGTCACAACCAACACTGGCGCGACAGAGTTTTAAGCCAGCAAATTTTACTTTCCAAGCTCCTCCATTCTAGCTGGATACTGCCCGGATCACTCCGAATGCTTACCCGAAGTACCCACAACTTGAATCTCCTATGGAGCCAGAAAAGATCTTGAAAAATATTGAACAGGATGAGATAACCGAAAGATGAAGAGTATCGAGCAAAGTTTGAAAAATATCCAGGGCCTAAGCGGCCAAAAGAGTGTATCATACGCTGATTTATGCATGTTTCCTCATGTGAATATACCTGTGGGTTTCAAAACTCCAAAGTTCGAGAAATACGACGGGCATGGAGACCCGATCGCTCACCTAAAGAGATATTGCAACCAACTGAGAGGAGCAGGAGGCAAAGAAGAGCTACTGATGGCTTATTTCGGGGAAAGCCTTACGGGTATCGCCTCAGAGTGGTACATTGATCAAGATATATCCGGTTGGCATGTATGGGATGATTTGGCTCGAGACTTCGTAAGGCAATTTCAGTACAATGTGGATATAGCCCCAGATCGAAATTCCCTGTCTAATCTCAAAAAGAAAGCTTCCGAGAGCTTTCGAGAGTATGCCATTAAATGGCGGGAACAGGCGTCCCGAGTAAAACCTCCCATGGAGGAAACTGAAATGATTAGTATCTTCATGCAGGCCCAAGAGGCCTATTATTTCCAGAATATGATGTCCGCCATAGGCAAGCCATTCACGGAGGCCATTAAAATTGGTGAGATGGTAGAAAACGGTTTGAAGACAGGCCGTATTTTAAGTCAATTTGCTTTGAGAGCCACCTCCCAAGACATTCAAAACGGCTCGGGAGGCCTGGCAAACAGAAAGAAGAAAGAGGAGGGAGCCATGATAAATTCATACCCTAGGAATTCTCGACCACCTCGGGAATATCCAAACCCATTTCCCAGAGCTCCACAACACTATTATCCTCATCAGGAAGCAACTTATGCCATGTCTCCTTTCCCTTATTCAGTGATGAACGTCAGCCGCAGCAGTACAACCAAAACAGAGCTCCACCTCCTACAAATAACCATCCTCACCAAGCCCCATATAATCCACGCCCTCCTCAGAACAACTATCCATACAATACCTACCCTCGTGAACCACCAAGGAGACCTACTTTCACTCCTATCGGTGAGTCATACTCAAGCTTGTTGCCAAATCTGATTCAGATGGGACTTCTACAGCCCGTGCCTCCAACTCGGCAAAATACAGAATCGGCGTCACACGGACGAGGAACCCGTTGTGCCTATCACTCAGGAGCGGAGGGGAACGATACTGAAGAAGGCTAGACTCTCAAGAGAGCAGTAGAAAATCTTATTGAGTAGAAAACGGTGGTGTTAAGGGACGAGGAGGTCCCCAATGTCACAAACAATCTGATGTCAGCCCATAATAACGGGCTCGTCATTGGAATGATTTGTGAAGACAAAGAATTCGACCCGACGCTGAAATCCATCATTGCCATTGTGGATACAGAAAATAAAACAAAGTCCCCCGGCCAGGATAAAGAAAAGGCCAAAGAAGAAAAGAAAACAAAGCCCCCGGGCCAGGATAAAGAAAAGGTCCGGGAAGAAAAGAAAGAGACAGCACCGGCTAAAGAAGTTGTCCTTTATGTTCCGAGGGCTCCGCGAAACAAACAACTCTCCTTGAGCCCTCCCAGAAGATTAGAACTAAAATCAAAGCCGCAAAGAGCGTATGTGCCGAAAGGGATGTATATTGTGAAAAATCTGGCCATCCTACCAAAGCTGAATAACCTCTGATCATCAGCCGCCGGCCACAAATCCCGATAAAAAATACAACTACTGTCCCCTGGAATTATGATCAAACACTGGTAACATACAAAGGAAAAGAGGTCAGAGGGGAAGTCAACAAAGCAAAACCTACTGGGAAATATCACAACCCGGAGGAGTTGAGTAAAGCCAAGAATAAACGCCTTCCCCTCACCCATCACTGCCGAAGAAGATGAAGAGTTCTTCAAGAAAATGGAAATGTATGAACATGCCACAATTGAAGAACTCAGGAAAACTCCGGATCAAGTTTCTCTCTTGTCTCTGTTGATAGGCTCAAACGAGCATCAAAAAGTACTCCATAAAATGCTGAATGAAGCGTATGTACAAGCTGAAACCTCAGTCGAGCAGTTAGAGAGAATGGTTGAGCGTTTCTTCAAAGTGAACAAAATTTCTTTCAGCCAAAATGACCTACCTCCTGAGGGGGCCGCTCACAACAAATCCTTACACTTGACAATTAAAAGTGAAGGATATTACGTGAAGAGACTTATGCTTGACGGAGTATCCGGGGTAGATATTTGCCCCCTGTCAACGCTTCAAAGAATGGAAATAAGCACTGAGAGAATCAGGCCAAATAACGTTTGTGTCCGCGCCTTTGACGGTATCAAAAGGGAGACAATTGGCGAAATTGACATAGTTATGACGATTGGTCCTGTGGATTTCACGGTAACCTTCCAAATCTTGGATATGGACACCTCTTATAAATTCCTACTAGGAAGACCTTGGATTCACGTTGCTGGAGCAGTACCATCTACTCTCCACCAGATGGTTAATTCGAATATAAAGACCAGGAAATTGTAGTCCATGGGGAAGACGAGCAATCTATTTATAGGAACCCATCAGCCCCATGCCTGGAAGCAAGAGAGGGCAGTGAGCACATAGTCTACCAGGCTTTCGAGATTGTGGTTGCGGACCAACATGAGGAAGGAACCCCGTGCCCTCAACCCTTCTTATCAAACGCATCAATTATGGTCTCCAACGACATGATTAAACATGGGTACACACCTGGAAAAGGGCTCGGGGTGCCCTTGCAAGGCATTAATAAACCCATCACTTTGCCTACCAACAAAAAATTCTTTGGCATTATGTACCTTACATTTTATGTGCTTTTCTGATAAAAATACACGTCATATGTGCATAATGGAGTCTATTTCATTTGTAGGTTAATTGGAAATGGAAGCCGAGCTAAATGGATGCATAAACGCCAAAAATACGCTCAAGAGTCGAAAAGGAGTTACCCGGGATATAGCCGGGCGTTTGGGGCTTAAAGTCAGGCCTACCCGGGCTATAGCCGGGCGTTTGGGGCTTAAATCCAGGCCTACCCAGGGTATAGTGGGGCGTTAGAGCCCAAACTCCAGGCCTACCCAGGCTATAGCTGGGCGTTTGGGGCTTAACGCCTGGGGTCCCTGGTCCGGTCCAATCCGAGTTTTGAAGGTTTTAAGTGTTTCCCGGTTTGACTAGAAGTATCCTACACGTTTAGAGTTTATCCCAAACATATAAATAGACCCAAAAACACAACATTGAGGGGAGATTCATGTGAGGGACGTGGAGGAAGACACACCACGCTTGAAGGAGGCTTCTACCTAGTTTTTCTTCTCTTCTCTTCCTTTAATTTCATAGTT
>MDKJ01065552.1:0-19683 GCA_005239525.1 Nicotiana knightiana | reverse complement strand
AGACACGAGGTAGATTTGCTGGCGTCCGCAGATTCCTGGAGTCTTCTCTTTACTTTATAGACGCTGCTTTATTTCATTCGAAACATACATATATACTTCTTTCAGCCAATATTTGTAGTATTCTTAGTAGTTCGTGAATTGTGATACCAGACCCTAGGATAGTTTTATAGTTATATATTTAGTTCGTGGTTCGGTTTAATTATTGATCGTTATTAGTATTTCATGAAGTTACATAGTGGAAGGTATTAGATTCATATTTATTTTAAAGTTTTCTATTATGTGTAAGTAACTTTAAAGAAAAATGGTTAGTAAATTTCTAACATCGGCTTGCCTAGCAAGTATTGTGTTAGGCGCCATCACGATCCCGTGGTTTGGGAATTTGGGTCGTGACAGAATAATACAAATGTTACGCCCCACAATATTACGTCAATATTACGTCCAACAGTATTAAGTTACAACAGTGTTGTACCCGACAATATTATGTTACGGTGATATTAGGCTCCGCAGTAATAAGTTGCGACGATGTTGCACCCTGCAGTATTTTACGTTGAATTTGTCATAAGGTAACTAACATCAGTCTAAAGAAAAAAATTATTTGGGGATTATAAGGATTATGCTATATCACAAGTGATTAGTAAATTCATGAAGGTGAAAGGGGGAGCAAGTCCAAGAAAACAAATTTTGTCGAAGTTTGGCATTTTGGGATAAAATGCGGCCTGAGCTAAAATACTCGATATTTATGGACTAGTATCATGCAAGGTACCATATGACCACGGTAGTGTAATATATAAAGTATATATGAAGTATTTTGAAAATAAATAGAATTTTAAGTAATTTGTGATTATTTTAAAATTATGCGGGTAATGGATTAATTACCGGATAACGAAACATTATCCGATTAACTAATAAGTGGGTAAAGATTAATAATATCCACCCTACTCCCCACGTGGCAGAAGGCCATAAATAAAGGAATGACTCTTAAGTCATTCCATGTATAAGTGTCTTATCTTGGAACAATTAAAACATTCAAGTAAGGTTTAATATAGAATCTTGTCCATTCCATTTGGACAAAAGAAGAACCAGAAAACGTTAAAAAATTATAAAACAAGAGACATGTTCCATTCTTTCTAATTCAAGATACTTCATAGAACAAGAGCTTCATTTTTGTTCGAAATACTTCATAGAAACAGAAGATTCATTTCGTTCAAAATAATTCATGGAACAAAAGCGTAATTCCGTCAAAATTTTGCGGTTACAAAAGAGTACGGTGCAATCTACGCCAAGAATATTATACAGAGTTTTCCCTACCCTAGGTATGTTAAGGCTATCCCTTCTTTCTTTTGGCATAATCCATGCAATATGAACGAAACGGGCAAATGCACAAATTCCATAAATGACTCTATTCATAGAAGTATTAGAGATATCTATGTTCTTGAATTTTCATGTGTCATAATATTTTATCATCTGTTCATGGGTCTCAGAAAAAAATTACAAAAGTTGAAAAGAGTTTATGCATTTACATATGCACATTGACCCATGACCAGATGGCGTTATATACGCGTATATATGTAAATATATGTATATGGGATATTGAAAAAAGTTACGGCGTTATATACGCACCACCACCTGATCAGCTGGTATATGATGATATTGCCCACAGTGGCTGAAATATGATTCAAAAGATGTTATATACGCGTATATATGTATGTATATTCAAACGGCATTATATGCGCGTATATATGTATGTATATATATGTATATGAGATATGGTAAAGGTTATGGCGTTATATATGCACCACCACCTTATCAGCTGGTATACGATGATGATTTTTCCCACAGTGGCCGATATGATATGATGGGATGCCCTCAGAGGCTGATGATGTTATGAAACATATACTTATGCACGACATGACATTCATACGCATATGCATGATGCTAAAAATGATTTATTATTACAGAGTTATTCTGACTTACAGGTTGAGTCATGTACTCTATATGTCTTCCATGTCTCTTATGTATTTATTTATGTGCCTTACATACACGGTACATTATTCGTACTGACGTCCCTTTTGCCCGGGGACGCTACGTTTCATGCCCGCAGGTCCCGATAGACAGGTCGAGAACCCTCCAAGTAGGCTATCAGCTCAGCGGAAGATGTTGGTGCACTCCATTTGCTTCGGAGTTTCTCGTTTGGTTAGTATGATTTAGACGTGTATTGCTTGGTATGGTGGGACTCTGTCCCGACCTTTATGACATTTAGATACTCTTAGAGGCTTGTAGACATATGTCGCGTATATAAAGGATTGTACGGCCTGACCGACCTATGTTTTGAGTTTATAAAGGATTATGTTGGCCTATTAGGCCCGTTTCATGTGTATGTAATGGTGTAGTAAGAAAGATACGTTACGTTGGTACTCGGTTGGGTAAGGTACCGGGTGCCCGTCGCGGCCCATCGGTTTGGGTCGTGACAAAAGTGGTATCAGAGCAGTTCTGTCCTAGGGAATCTACAGGCCGTGTCTAGTAGAGTCTTGTTTATGGGTGTGTCGTGCACCACACTTATAAGCAGGAGGCTACAGGGCATTTAAGACTGTCACTCTTTCTTCTTACTCTAGATCGTGTGGTAGAGCTCACTTATAATAATTCAAGTCCCGAGCTTCTATTTTTATTCGTAATAAGACGATGCCTACATTCAGAAAGATGAATGATAAGAGATATAGCTGTGGAAGTGTTGAATTAGAGGAACTCGACTTTGTATCATGCTTATGATAAGTAAGTATGATGTCTTCAGCAGATCATGTGCGTACTGAAAGGTGTAAGCCTCTTGATAAGGAGCCTTAAGGCAAGAATTCCTATCCACCTTTATGGTGAAAGACAATGAGAGATTAAGAAGATTAATACAAGTTTACACAAGCAAAAGAAGCAAGATGAAGAAGGGTACGAGGCGCCCAGTTAATGAAGGTTAACAACGTTTATAATTGAGGCAGAGGAATGTAAGCTTTTTGAGTTATATTCAATAGTAAAAAGGGTATGTACAATTGGTCACGCCCATTTCAGTTATGCCCTGTGGGGGCTAACAAGTGTAGATTAAGAAGAGGACGGGATATCACAATCCGGATGGGGTTAGAGTGGCCCAAAATAGTGAATGGATTGTTTGCTTTTGTTGGCATTTCCGAAGGTTATTACAAATGTGCCATTAGATTTTCTTGTGAGACACCTAGATGGTGCACCTTAGAATATTACGATTAGATGTGAATACTAGCATTCAGAAGATAGGAACTGAAAGCCTGGATAGGATAAATATTACCTTAAGTGTGGCTCTCATCCCTAGTAGAGCGAGGATGTTGAGCAACCCAAAGAGCCATAGGATGGAGCAAAGGGAAGCTAAAAGCGAAAGAATGTCGTATTGAAGTTTTCACAAGAAAAGGGATATGCAGAAATATTAGCAGAGTAATGAGAAAAGAGATAAGGAGCATTATGAATAAGGTGTGATACATAGATGAAAACGGTAGAGTGTTACAAAACCTATAGTCAAATGAAAGAAGGGACGAAAGGTGATGGGCCTTAAGACAACAAAAGAGTATAGGCCATAAAGTTACATCCTCATTTCGAGAAATAAGTTTGTGACTCCAACACGACTACCAGAGGGGAGAGTTAATCCCCAGAGTAACAGAAATCAGTATGGACTGGCAAACAAGATAAACTAAATATGAATTAGGGACTGAATGATTGGGAAGTACTCGGCATCATGGGAATTTCAGATTTCGTTCCAGCGGTAATAGAAGGGACCTCAGAAGAAGATTCACAATGAATACAGAGAATAGTCTTTCGGGGAGACGCTTCGCTAGAGCAAGCAATGTGAGAAAAGTTAAGCTTAAGAGTCTGTATGTGCCAGTTACGCGAAGTGTCACCCTCGCGAGTAAGGGAATTTGTCATCCTTGATACAGAAGAATTGCCGCAAGGCTAAGTAAGGATCATTGATGTTGAGAAACGACGCCAAAGATGAAGAGGTAAAATATATATAGGTAGATCCTCGTGGCTTCAGTTTTTAGTACATCCCTAAAGGGGGGAATATGAAGTAATGTGGCATTAAGCCAGAATTAAGTGGTTCTAGTGACTATGGAATGGTAAAGGAAGAATGCGATAAATGAAAGAGGAGTCAGATGGAAGTTATCCAAATCTTACAGATACGCTACGATTCAAGAATATTGTGCAAGCACGACGTCAATGAGAGGAAGTAAAGGTTCCTGCCCGAGCTGTTATTAATAAATAAGGAGCCAGTGTGAGACGTAAGTTAAGGCAAAGGAAATAACCCAAGAAAGATTACAAGGAATATTAATATGAGAATGGGCCAACGAGTAGTTAGTAATTTGTCAGAAAGATCCCAGTTATGGCTAAACAGGAGGTTACAAATGAGTCATAAGATCGTGTGAGATAAACAAAGTAGAACCCAACATGGAGAGTTCAACCTCGAAGAATATCATTATAATACTTTAGATATATTCAAACAAGAGTCGGGGTAGTTAAAGGTACCGTATGAGTGTTACGGGGATAAAAAAAGTGCCACTAAGAAGGCAGTAAGAATATCAGTTCAGAAACAACCATACGAGCACAAGGGCGTGGAGATAAGTAACTACTGATAAGTACATGCAAGTAAGGACATCAAAAAGGTCCGTAATAAGCTCACAGCTTTACGAAAGTCAAGGGTTCTCCCTAAGTACTACAACGAAAGACTAGCTGAGGAAATAACAATAACCTAAAGAGGAAACGGTCGTGTGACACAGTCTCAAAACGACATTGTATGCACTCCCTAAGAAAGTGACACCTACAGTGGCTAATGAACAGGTAGTAAAATCAGAAGTGATATTCAGGATCATATGAGTTGTATGGAATTTCAATATATATGGCACTAAGATAAGCTAAGTATGGACGCAACAAGGGGTAAAAAGATCAGGAAAAGTAATAGCTTACGTTGAAAGAAAGCTAAGATGGAACAAAAGAATTATTTGATCAATGATCAGAGTTAGTACGTTATGGATACACTCAAGATTTTGGAGCATTATCCAGGCAGCATATTTGTTGACAATCATACGGCCATAGAAGACTCCGGTATAAGTTTAAAGAAAGAATTAAGCTCAACATAGACAAAGGATTGAATTGTTAGAAGATTGTATCATGGATATTCCATAACGCCCATGAAAGGCTAAAGTAATAACTGATACCATGAGCCACAGATTGGAAGATAGCTTAAGCCTACGTAAAGGTTGATCTGAAGAAAGAGGAAACAAAAGAATTACATCACCGAAGTAAATCAGGAGTCTGATTATTGGACCTATAAAAATTATAGAAGTTGTGCTGGAGAACAGGACAGAATCACTCTTAATATCAGATGTTCAAGAGAAGTAACACAACAATCATAATCTATAATGTCTCTACAAGAAAGACAATTAGAAGAAGTACCAACCTCATAAGAAGTCAGCACGAAGCTCCCACCGGATTGTGTATATACCAGAGGTGTGAATATATTAATAAGATCTTCAAGTTATGGACGTGAATTACACCTAGGTGGAAGGGAGGTCACGAAAGAGATAGAAGATACGATGCGAGATTTTAAGGTAAGTAAGGTAAAGGTGAATAACGTACTAGATACTCAAAGGAAGAAGATCGTGAATAGTCCATACTTTGGATAAAAGACTATAAGCACATGGATCCAATAATCGAGAATGATAGCAGCATTCTTCCAACCTATGATTTCTAAGTACTGAGAGATCTAGTTAAGAGAATAGAGAAAAGTTGGAGATGATGTGATGTCTTTCTTGACGTTCCAGAATAACATAAGGAAATCCATGGTGCAAGCAAGTTGAAGGAAAGTTTATAAATGGATATGTATAGGTCACAAGCTAAGGGTAGATCGACAAAGTTTTAAGAAAACATAAGTAAGGACGAGGAAAGACAAGTGAAAAAGTGACGAGAATGGATAAGTCTTTAGGGTTAAGACCATGAATACCAGAAGAGCAGACAATTTCTCTATATACCAAACTCACTATAGCCCTAATGAACTCAAAAGAGTCGAAGATTAATAGCATTTAGAAGGAATGAAATGTTGACCTGGGAATAAAATGAGGATATAATTGTGACAAATAAAGGATGACGTTTGGGTCTTCGTTTGAATAATGAATTGAAGAAAAAAAAAGAAGAGAAGAAGAAAAGATTTCGCTGGCGGCACGAATTTAGGATACTCCCACAAGGTGAATCACATTGAGACACTATGAAATACGATTATGGGAATCACTTCGGATATTCCTTGAGGTAACGTAAGCCCTAACGGCAAAGTATTACGTAAGAAGTTTCAAGTTATCAGTGATATATTGTAGATCAATATTAAGGTGAATCAACAATAGATGGACAAAAGTCACAAAGTATGAGATGAGATTCGACCGTCATTCTAAAGATGAGCAGTAACGAGGAAGCATTAAAGGACTTAAATTTATACATATGGAATAAGCAACGAGAGTAAGCTGGGATTTGGTAGCAGACCTCAACAACGATAAATTAAAGTAAGAATTATGGAAGTAAATTCATATGGATGGCTAAACGGACCTATGCGATGAGATATAGAAATATTCATGAATTCAACAAAGTACCGAGCGAAGAACTTCATTATACTCATATATGCCCAAAGGGACATCTTATCGAGCTCTACATATGAATCCTAGAGATTGGGCACACTTACAAGGTCAAAAATGGTACTGGCTGCATGATGAAAGGTAGTAACATTTACGAGATTAGGAAGATTTCGACCACAGGTCATGATATGAGCAAAAAGACTAAAAGGGGGAATACCCTAGACTTTGGATTTATTCACAAAGCAACTGCTTAAATGGCAAGAAGAGTATTAAGGTATTCACAATAGCTATAAGTTACGGAAATGATAAGAGCATCAGTCAACATTCAAGGACGAATGTTCCAAAGGGGGGAATGATGTTACGCCCCGCAATATTACGTCAATATTACGTCCTGCAGTATTAAGTTACGACAGTGTTGTACCCGAAGGTATTACATTACGGTGATATTACGCTCCGCAGTAATAAGTTACGACGATGTTGCAACCTGCAGGATTTTACGTTGAATTTGTCGTAAGGTAACTAACATCAGTCCAAGGAAAAAAATTATTTGGGGATTATAAGGATTATTCTATTTCATAAGTGATTAGTAAATTCATGAAGGTGAAAGGGGGATCAAGTCAAAGAAAATAAATTTTGTCGAAGTTTGGCATTTTGGGATAAAATACGGCCCGAGCTAAAATACTCGGTATTTATAGACTAGTACCATGCAAGGTACCATATGACCATGGTAGTGTAATATATAAAGTATATATGAAATATTTTGAAAATAAATAGAATTTTAAGTAATTTGTGGTAATTTTTAATGCGGGTAATGGATTAATTACCGGGTAACGAAACATTATCTGGTTAACTAATAAGTGGGTAAAGATTAATAATCTCCACCCCACTCCCCACATGGCAGAAGGCCACAAATAAAGGAATGACTCTTAAGTCATTCCATGTATAGGTGTCTTATCTTGGAACAATTAAAACATTCAAGTAATTTTTAATATAGAATCTTGTCCATTCCATTTGGACAAAATAAGAACCAGAAAATGTTAAAAAATTATAAAACAAGAGACATGTTCCATTCTTTCTAATTCAAGATACTTCATAAAACAAGAGCTTCATTTTCGTTCAAAATTCTTCACAGAAACAGAAGATTCATTTCGTTCAAAATAATTCATGGAACAAAAGCGCAATTCCGTCAAAATTTTGCGGTTACAAAAGAGTACGGTGCAATCTATGCCATATTATACAGAGTTTTCCCTACCCCAGGTATGTTAAGGCTATCCCTTCTTTCTTTTTGCATAATCCATGCAATACGAACGAAACGTGCAAATGCACACATTCCATAAATGACTCTATTCATAGAAGTATTAGAGATATCTATGTTCTTGAATTTCCATATGTCATAATATTTTATCATCTGTTCATGGGTCTCAGAAAAAAATTACGAAAGTTGAAAAGAGTTTACGTTATGATATTAATCAGACGCATAATGGCCTTATGACGTACCAAGAGATTTTTTTGACGTATTTCATATGCATTTCATGCATTTACATATGCACATTGACCCATGACCAGATGACATTATATACGCGTATATATGTAAATATATGTATATGGGATATGAGAAAAGGTTACGGCGTTATATACGCACCACCACCTGATTAGCTGATATATGATGATATTGCCCACAGTGGCTGAAATATGATTCAAACGACGTTATATACGCGTATATATGTATGTATATTCAAACGGCATTATATGCGCGTATATATGTATGTATATATATGTATATGGGATATGGGAAAGGTTATGGCATTATATACGCACCACCACTTGATCAGTTGGTTTACGATGATGATTTTGCCCACAGTGGCCAATATGATATAATGGGATGCCCTTAGAGGCTGATGATGTTATGAAACATATACCTATGCACGAAATGACATTCATACGCATATGCATGATGCGAAAAGTGATTTATTATTATAGAGTTATTCAGACTTACAAGTTGAGTCATGTACTCTATATGTCTTCCATGTCTCTTATGTATTTATTTATGTGCCTTACATACTCGGTACATTATTCGTACTGACGTACCTTTTGCCTGGGGACACTGCGTTTCATGCCCGCAGGTCCTGATAGACAGGTTGAGAACCCTCCGAGTAGGCTATCAGCTCAGCAGAAGATGTTGGTGCACTCCATTTGCTTCGAAGTTGCTCGTTTGGTTAGTATGATTTAGACGTGTATTGTTTGGTATGGTGGGACTTTGTCCTGACCTTTATGACATTTATGTACTCTTAGAGGCTTGTAGACATATGTCGTGTATATGAAGGATTGTACGGCCTGGCCGGCCTATGTTTTGAGTTTATAAAGGATTATGTTGGCCTATTAGGCCCGTATGTCATGTGTATGTAATGATGTAGTAAGAAAGATACGTTACGTTGGTACTCGGTTGGGTAAGGTACCGGGTGCCCGTCGCGGCCCATCGGTTTGGGTCGTGACAACAAAAATCTCACACACACATGGCACATGACTCACTCAGGATTGGACTCTCAAGACACTCTAGTCAAAGCAGTTAAGCAAAGTTAAGAACATACAATTTAAGGCACTTATACAAGAGTAAAAAATTGTGCCTAAGCGTCAGAACTAATGCACTTACTATTCTCAAGGTATAACAAAGTCAAGAGATATTTATTTCAATTCAAATCATATCACAAGGTTCCCTACTCCTAACAAAAATAAAAACTAACTACAGCCGGTTCAGACAAAATCCTTGACCGCGGCCCAAAGAAAAATCAAAGGGAAAAAATCTTTGTCTTTTTCTTTCAACTTAATTCCCTCAAGAAGCCTGTCGAATGATATCCGTCATCGGGAAAAATCAGAAATTTTAAAATTTTTATGTTTTTTTTTAATTTTTTCTGCTACTCAAACTAACAAAAGCAAAAAACCAATCAAGCTAACTAAATCAAAAACTAAGACTAATATACATACAACATACAATTATCCCCCACCTCAGACTTTAAGTTGTGGCATGACACATACTTAAAAAGCATAAGGTAGTAGGGGTCTGAATCAAAGTCAGGCTCCTTTCCATGCACCCGACTTAGTGCACATATCCACGCAGATAACTTTTTCTCAGCCTTCTTGGGGTACACCTCACACTTATCTTTTTAACTAACAACAACCTTCTCTTTCACACCCTTCACCTTCCATTCCACACTCGCATCTGGCTTCTCTTTTTTCACCCCTGTATCTACATTCATCTCAAAAGTTACGGTCTCTTCACCCACTCTAAGCATGAGTTTCCTATCATGTATATCCAGTCTAGATCTACCCGTTGCTAAAAATGGTCTTCCTAGGATGAGGGAGACCTCCTTTTTCTCCTCCATATTCACCACTATGAAATCTAAAGGAAATACGAACTTATACACCCCCACCAAAACATCTTCTACTATCCCCTCAGGTGTTATAGTGTTTGGTCTTCCAGCTGCAAAGATATTGGCACCGACCTTATCTCTCCAATCTCCTTCTCCAGATTCCTGTAAATGGACAATGGCATTAAATTAATTGAAGCCCCAGAATCACATAAAGATTTATCAAAATTAATAGAGCCTAAAGAGCAAGGTATAGTAAAACTCCCTGGATCTCCATATTTTTGTGGGAGTTTATTTTGCAATATTGCACTACAATGCTCTGTGAGATTCACTACTGATGCCTCTTCTATCTTTATCGTCTTTGTCAAGATCTCCTTCAAGAACTTAGCATAAGCTGGCATTTGTGAGAGAACTTCCGTGAAAGGCATATTTACATTAATCTGCCTCAGCATATCTAGGAACCTCTCAAACTGCTTGTCCAGCTTTTCTCTATAGAGCTTTTGGGGAAAAGGTAGAGCATGCATGTGCTTTCTCACATCATCAGATTCCTCCCTTCTTGAAGTTTCCTCATTCTTCTTTTTCTCAGCTCCCTTCTTTCCTTTCTTCTTCTCAGTCTTTTTATCATCTCCAATTTCCAGCTCCTTTCCACTTTTTTTTCCAGGAGCAACTTCTTTTTGAATTGGAGTGGGATCCTTCAACACTTGTCCGCTTCTCAAGGTCACAACATTTACTGTTTCTTTGGGATTCTTTTTAGTATCAGCTGGCAGAGTACTTGGGATTCTCTCAGATAATATTTTCAATTTGTCCCACTTGTCTCTCCAAGTTACGCAAACCTGTACCAAGTTCTTTGATAGCTTCCCCATGAACATCTAATATCTCATCAGTCTTGACAATGAATGACTTCATCAAATCTTCTAACCTAGACTTAATTGGCTGTTAAGGCTGAAACTATGGCCTCGGTTGATTCACTAAACCAGGCGCTCCTTGAAATCTGGAGTTATTTTATTCCCATGAATTTGTTGTACCCCCATGTGAACTCCATGAAAAATCGGGGTGCTTCTGACCCATTATCATTGAAGTTGTAACTACCCACAACATTAACTTCCTCCATGGTAGCTTAACACTCATGAGTAGGGTGTCCTCTTCCACATATATCACATGTTGCATGAGGCTCATTGTGTATTGAAGCTAAGGTGAGGTTCCTGATTTCTTTCGCCATGGCATCGAGTTGTACCTGCACAGATGTGTTAGTATCAACTTGGTGAACACCGGTTGATCTTTTTCTTTCAGCAATCTCTGAGGGCCATTGATTTGCATATTCAGATAACTCATCTAGAATAGTGACTATCTCCTATGGAGTCTTCTTTATTAACGGACCTCCAGCTGCATTGTTCAATGTTCTGCGTGAGGTTGATGTCAAACTATCCCAAAAGTCCTGAAGTTGCACCTAGAGTTCAATTCCGTTGTGTTGACACTTTTGCACAATCTCTTTAAATCTCTCCCATGCTTCAAACAAAATCTCAGTCTCATTCTGGCAGAAGTTATGGATTTCTCTTCTAAACTTGCTCGTCTTAGCTAATGAGAAATATTTAGCAGGAAATTTTGAGGTCATCTCCTCCCATGTTCTAATTGATCTTTGGGGCAAGCTTCGAAGCCAGTGCTTTGCATCATCTTTCAGAGTGAAGGGGAATGCGCTTAACTACACTACATCTTGTGACACACATTGTATTGAAAGGTGTTTATGATCTCCTCGAAGACCATTAGATGATTGTTTGGATCTCCGTTCATCTTTCCTCTGAAGACACAATTGTTTTGGAGCGTTTGAAGCAACCCTTGCTTTAGCTCGAAATTATTGGCTGCTACTGGAGGTGGTCTCACACTTGATAAACCTTGGTTGTAGACCGGTCTATCATAATCACCAAGTGGTCTCCCTTGGTCGGGAGCTATGGTTCCGAACTGGTCTGCACCCAAGGGCTGATTCTAAGCCATTCTTCGAGCTCTCTCCTCCTCATAAGCAATTTGTGCATCTCTGAGTGCTGCTTCTTCAACATTTTTTGCAGATTTCTCTCTGAGTTGGGCTGCCTCTCTCGCAGCCAAATCAACTTTATCATCATCTCCCACCATCTTTTCTTTGGTTGAGTATTCCCCAACCGTTTCCGCATTCTCGGGAAGATTTCTTTCCTTCCTTAACTGTCGCAGATGCTTCTCGATTTTTGGTTTGTATGGTTGAAATTCCTTTCCAGAAGATCGGGTCATGCCCCAATCCAACCTGTAGCCTGCACACAGTCAAAGAACACCCAAACGTAGAAAGAGTAAATAAAGAAATATTCCTGAATTAGCACTACAAACTATTTCAAACACTATTGATTGCTAATCCCCACCAACGTCGCCAAAATTTGATGCGCTTAAAACAAACACTTAAATATGCTCTCTAGTCAAAGATAGTATAGAAAATTATCATATCCACAGGGATTGGTGTTAAAGAATATTTTTGTAATTTATAGCTAGATTACTATCCAATATGATCAACAATGGAGATTTATGTGATTAAACTAAAATTAACTAAGAGTCTAAACTATTGGCTAATGACAATCAACACAAGTGTTAAGAAAAGGAAGTTATCAATTGGGAGAAGCTAGAGTTGACATGATAGGTGCAAGATAAATATTTGGGATTTAACTCTAGATAATTCCCTTCTATTGTTCAAGTGGGTCTCTCGAATTCACTTGATTATTAATTCAATTTTTTAGCACAAACTCCTCTCTCTATTAAGTCTCAACCTCACAAGATGAGCCAATTTTAAGCACGTGAATATATGCAAGAATTCATAGTGGATTGGTCTTTAGGAGAACCTCTCTTGATTATCCTCCTAACTAAGTTTAATCAACAATTCAACTAGCCTCTTCTGATTAATAAGAAGAATTAATGACTTCAACCAACAAAGTATAATGCAACAATATCACAAGTTATACCTCTCTCGATTACATGAACTAGTGAATATAGAAGCAATGGTTAAAATATCCAAAATTATTCAATCCATAAAACTAGAGTTAATTATCGACAAACAAGTATCAATACACCAAATCCGTCAAACCCTAAAAAGAACTACTCCATGGATATGGAGTAATTCATCACAATTAAGTTTAAAGTAAAGAAAAACATAAAACAATCCAAACCTTTGTCTTGAGTTGGGATTGAATGATGGATTCCTTGTGCTCTTGCTTCTCCAACTTCTCCTTAGCCTCCTTAGGTCTTAGATGTATCAAAAGTTTCAAAAATAATATTTTTCTATATATAGACCAAGTAGGGTCGGGCCAAAACACATAAACCTTCTCCTACGTGAAAAAGGACACTTTTCCCGGACAGGACGTGCGCGGCCGCGCACCTGGAAGTGTGCCCACACACTTTTCACATTTTCTGCCCCATATGCGCAGTCAGTGCGCGGCCGCGCACTTGCCGCACACTTTTCACCCTGTTTTGTTGGTAATTTAAAAATAACGTAAAATATGAAAGTTGTATCCCTTTGAATTATATTTCCATCCATTTATTGTAGAGACCAAATGGAGTTTTTAGCAAAAGGTTATGTGCATTTTACTAGACAATGTGTAATATGCCTTCTCGATTCTTTGTTCGTTCTTAACTATCATCCGTTGATCCCCGAACACAATCCCAGATTAATTCCTTGGGCTTTTACTGAGACTTCAAAGCTCCAAATCACTTGAATTCATGCCATAACATCTATATAGCTCGGAATCACTCTTACAAGGCATAAAACACACAATTTGTGCAAAACACTAGCGATTAAAGCTCAAACTCAAGTAAAGTGGAGTAAATTGGAATGTAATAATCGACTAAAACATGAGATTATAGCCTACCCGTCACTTACTGATTCCTCTTCTTTCACTTATTTCAGCAACTTGGTGGATTCCACTGAGGGTTGAAGGCTTGGACTTGTGGGTCCAAAAGAGTTTAGATGTCACTACGCTCGAGACCCGTACGTTGAAAGAACTAGCACTTAAATATGGGTGGAAGGCCAAAAATCATAGTGGGTTGAACTCATCTTGTTTTTTTCCTTTCGTATAAGAAATCAATTAACTTTTTTCTCATGTTGAATTCTGGTCTACCCCAAGGTTTAGTTGGTGTCCCTGAGGAGAATGTTTTGGCTGATCCTATTGATGCAGCGAGGCTGCTGCAAGAGGCTTTTACCCGAACAGGTGTCTATGGTCCTGCTTCTGGTGCAAGTGCTCTTTCTCGGAGTCTCTGGCCGAAGAACAAGCAACTAAAAAGGAGGCGTTCCTCCCCGACTGGGGGAAGAAATAAAAGGGCAATGAATGCAGCGCCTGAGTCATCCCCATATGTCATGGAGATGAGCGTCGCGCCTGAGCTGGACCCATAAAGTGTGGTGATCGACGATGATGGAGGAGCTAGTGATGAGGGGGCTCTTCTATATAGATGATAATGAACTTCATTAGCTCAACTAAATGCTCAATTTATTGAGCTATTTACACCAACCGAGGACGATGCCTCGACACTCAGGGGGAGTTCGATATGGTGGAATATGCTAACTCCCGCTTTAGAGTCCTAGTTACCGCTCCCGGTACTATGAGGCTGAGTACTGGGTCCCTTCCATATCTGTTTGACGAGCAACCAACAATTAGCACATCATTGCAACGACTGCTTCTCATCCTACAACGCCATCTGCTTTATCTCCCTCTTCTCCAACTTTGCCTTCGTCACCAGCAACTGCTACATCATCTCCACTGGCTGCGGCTACCCGAGAGGAGGATGTCCCTCTTCCCCAGTCCCCAGTTCATGGGAATGTAGGGCCAAATTATGTTGTCCCCTTCGAAGACTCCCAAAGGAGGAGGAATGTTACCCTCTCGGTCTCTACCGGATGCCATCGGTTATCCTGGTTGTTGGAGCATGCTAACTATCTGAAGCCTTTCGGTTTAAAGATAGGGATAAGATACAAACTCTCTCGGGAGAGTCTTTGTTGAAAAACGCCATGCACAACGCAACAACGATATATTCTTTGTCTCCTCCATTGTTTCTTCTATCTTTGTTATGGCAGTATTTTGAATTTTTGTTTTGTAGGTCAAGTTCATTGCTTCCGAGGGCCTTCAAAGGCTGATTCCTGATAAGAAGGAACTTACCTTCGAATGGATCAACTTTTGACCAAGCGAGACCGAAATATTGCTCATCTCTTAGACCTGGAAGCACGAGCTGATGTGGCCGTTGAATTGGAAGCTCGGTTGCAGCTGTTGATACCCAATTTGTCCCTCATATATTTTAAATATACATATATACCATCAAAATAGTGCATGAGTATCATCAAATATTTTTCCATAATTTTCTATAATTTTTAAAGGCTTTTAATCAGTTTATTCTTGCATTTTTATTATATAAACAATTATTAATTGCATCACAAATAATTTTAATAATGATTTATCATTTACTTTCATCATTTATATCCATATTAAGCTTTAAATATTTTTGATGTATTTATTATAATTACATTTGCATCCTTAGGCTAAATTGCATAGTTTGTAATAATAGCCTATATATGTGCATAATTGCATTATTTATACAAAAAATAACTTTTCATATTTTTATAATGTTAAGTAATTATTTTAAATTATTTTTCATGCATAAGTGATATTTTTTATTTTATTAATTATTTTTTTATAAATTATTTTTTTTAAATTGGTATTTAAAATATAGCCCCCTAAAACCCCAATTTCGGACTAACCCAACACCCCTTACCAGCCCAATACCTTTAGCCCAGGACCTGTTAGCCCAATCCCTATACCCGTCTAAAAATACCCGACCCAGGACCCTTTGAATCAGGACCGTTGATTTCCAATATTTAACGGCCCACATCGCACCTGCCCTTTAATTAACACACCCGTTTAAACCCTAATCCTAGTTCACCCAAACCCGCCGTCTCTGTATCCTCTCAAACCCCTCCTCTCTTCTAAAAACCCCAAGCCGTCGTCACCTAAAATCACCTCCTAATCCCGTCTCTAATGAGATTCCCTCCTCATCTCCTTACCATATTGGCCCCTCCTCCCTCCTGGCTACCCGTTTTTGGTATTACCTAATTTCTTGCCTAATATGGAAAGCGGATCTGGTAAGAATACCAAATTTGGTCGATTATCCCATCTATATTCATCCTCTTATGCATAAATCCGCCTATTTTTGTCGATTTCTTTTACTTACCTTATATTAGGGTTTCAGACCCTAAATCTAGACTAGATCTGGTTCGATTAGGTGTTTCTTTTTGAATTATTTCTTGTCTATGTTCATCGCATGCAGTGTATATTTGATTGCCTTTATTTTCTGCCGATTTTGTGAGGTTTACCTAAAGCTAGGGTTTTAAAGTTCTTTCTTCTTTACTGATCACATGTGATAATTTCTTTCCTAGTTTATGTGTGTTTGATTTCTTTCCTTATTTGTTCGCCTAATTGAATACTATTTAAACCCTTCTCCCTTTCCCCTTTAGGCAGACTGGAACTCTCAATACTCTTACCCAAAACTTATATTCTCTTTACTCTAGTTCTCTTTGCTCGTTTGTTTCTGGTCTTGGCCGGCTGAAAGCCAAGGCCAATTGATTCGGGACTTAACTACTGTGGCGTATTTTCTTACTTTCCTGCCTAACTGGTAAGTCATTATCCCCTTTCCATTTTATTTTCTATGTCTCCACAATCTGTGTTGTTCGAACAACATGTTTGAACTTTATTTTGAGCATGATTCTGCCTTTATGCTTCTATGATTCTCTTTTAGTCTTATAGTTGATACTGTTAGTCTGAGATTGGTTATTTTGAATAATATGAATCCTCTTAAGAAATGTGCATAACCTGTCTCATATGTGTTGTTCTGAACCTGTTCTGAATTTGGGTATCTTTAGGATAATGTCAGAAGGTTAAGTAGTCAATTAGTCTTAAACCTTTGAAACTTGTATTGTTATTAGGCTTCTTGTTCTGTCGTTTATATGCTTTGGTAACTTGCTTTTTAATATGTCTTGGATTCATGTGGGTTCTACTGTTTCGTTTGATAAGGCTGTTCCAAATGCTAGCATGAACACCTAACTTAACTAGACTTTTCCAAATTTCAACTTATTTAAACTGTGTGTTTGAGCATGAACAACTTTGCAAACCTTGCTTGTTTTCTTAATGTAGTTTTTCCTGCAATCCTGTGTTCTAAACCTTGTATCTTCTGAATTCAAACTGTTTTGAAATCTTCCCCCTACTTCCTTTTATATACTTTTTTTAAACCTCCACTCTTAGTCCCTTAGGTTCTCAACCATCTCAGTGTAAGCACTGCTCAGTGTCCCCATGAGACTCCTGTGAACTCTGACACAATGGGAATTGGTTTTTCCAATCTCTTATGAACTATCTTCTGATTGTGTGGTTCTGGTGTGAGCATTGCCCTGGGTCCCTGAGGCCCTTGGGAAATTTGACGCACTGGAAACCTGGTTCTAATGTGCTATGGATGAATCACTATGCTGTTGTTATGGTTGGAAGGCCTGGTTACCTGGTTTATCAGGGCCTAATGAAGGCTCCCAATAGTGTTCCATTACTATTGTGTAATTAATTTGCTATTCTGGTCTGTAATAACTTTGTAATAAATAGATTCTGGGGATATTTAGTAAAGTTGGGGGGTTTCTTATTTCTTTTTGTTAAACGGGGTAGAAATCATGCCTATAGGATTTAGTTCTACTGTTAATTCTGCTCATTTGTTAAAAAAAACTATATGAGTTCTACTGTATGCTTAGAAATCCTACCTATAGGACTTTCGTGATGGTATTAATTCTGAGTTCTATATTTGCATATTAGAAATCCTGCATATAGGGTTGACATTAAATTGCATATTAGAAATCCTGTTCATAAGATCAACAAATGTGCATTAGTAATCATGCATATAGGACCTTGATGTTTGATTTAATCATTTTCCTGGCAATCTGCATAATTGCTGCCCATACATGGTTTAATAGATATCATGCCTATAGGATAAAAAATAAGTCTCACACCTAGAGATCATGCCTATAGTATTTAAATCAATCCAGTAATAGATACCGTGTCTATAGGACTAAAACCAGTTTCAAACCTAGAAATCATGCCTATAGGACTTAAGTCAGTACATTAATTAGAAAGCATGCCTATAGGATTAAAAAGGGAAATAAAACATGTCTTTATAAAGTTAAAATTAGTGCTACACCTAGAATTCATGTCTATAAGTCTGTAACCATTAACTTGTAGAAATCATGCCTATATGATTCCATCAATTGGTTCTGAATTCAATCGCCATTGTCAATCACTTAGGCAATATTCCTGTAGGACTTAATAATAATTTTGGGTTTATATTTGTGATGTATTACTGCCTGAAGTGCCCAGATTATACTGAATAAAATCAGTAGGCAAACAACAGGTCTTAACACTAACCTTAATAAAATTGCCTCTGCACTCTGTTTTTCTCACATGGATATCCTGCCTATAGGACTTTAAGGTTAATAAAGTTTGCTGATTCGATTGCGTGCATTTGCTGTTTTATGTGTGGAGGTCAATATGAGCCTATATTTTATTTTTATCTGAAAGTCCTAATTGTTTTTTTTCTTGTCGCTTAGACTTTACATTTTTTAGCAACATAGGCTGGGTCTAGAACTATCCCAAATATAGGTCCTAATACCTCCAGGGCCATAGATAAGGGACGAGTAGTGCACGCATAGGGAATGAGCTTGAATTAACTAGAATGCTTAAGTAACAACTTAAAATAGTAATCGGGTAGTAAGGATATGATAGTCCGTGTGCTAAGTACTATGATTAACACCCCGACTTGAGGGAGTTACAAAGTATTGCACGGAGTGATCCTATAGGCTAAAAACTTAGGACCCCCTCATTCCCCTTCTAAAATAAATCGAGTATTTTATTTGTCCATATTGCTTAGACTAATTCGCTTAATTTATGTTCAGCCGGGACCCACCGTTGTGGACCTCGAGGGGTGCCTAACACTTTCCCCTCGAGGTAACTTGAGCCCTTACCGATATTTTGTGATGTAAACTGGTTATATGAGTTATCTATTCTAGGTGCCTGATGCGAGACTAAATTGCATAGTTTAACATGTGATATACCTTACATTTTATGTGCATTAATGATAAAAATACACTTGTTATGTGATTAATGGAGTTTATTTTATGTGTAGGTGAATTGGAGATGGAAACGGAGCTAAAGGGATGCAAATACGTCGAAAATACGCAAAAGGAGACGCCCGGGCGATAGCCGGGCGTTTGCCCCCTAAAGCCTGGCACCCCCTGGCGTGAGGGGGGCGTTTTCCCCATAAAGCCTGGCCCCCCCTGGCGTTAGGGGGGCGTTAGAGCCCAAACGCCCGGGGTCCCCAGTTTCGCCCAAGTCCGAGTTTGACGAGTTAAATGTTTCCCGGTTGAAATAGAAGTCTCCTACACGGTTAGGGTTCACCCTAAACCTATAAATAGACTTATAAAAAAAAATTAAAGGAGGATTTTCGAGAATCAAAAGTAGAGAAGGAGAATTCCATTGAAGTGCAAGAACATCGATTTCTACATTTAGTAATTCTTACTTTATATTTCAATTATGCAATTTCTTGTAGTTTTGTTTCACTTAAACATGAGTAGCTAAGTTTTTAATCTAGGGTTTTGGTAGAACCCGTTGGGGATGAACTTC
>ML436100.1:1767-27710 GCA_005239525.1 Nicotiana knightiana | reverse complement strand
TAAATAGGAACAGCTAATTGAGGGCCCTTTCAATCAACTACAACAAGAACATAGTTGAACAAAAAGAGATTAATCAATCAAAATATATTAATATCAGAATAAATTCATCCCCAACGGGTTCTACCAAAACCTTAGACTAAACAATTTAGCTACTCATGTTTATAAGAATCAAAACTAAAATAAATTGCATAATTGGAATATAAAGTAATGAATACAAGATGTAGAAATCAATGTTTNGGAGACTTCTATTTCAACCGGGAAACACTTAAACTCGTCAAAACTCGGAATTGGCTGAACCTGGGACCCTGGCGCCTGGCTAACGCCAGGATAGGGCTGGCGTTTCAACCCTAACGCCTGGCTAACGCCAGGGTAAGGCTGGCATTTTAGCCCTAAAGCCTAGCTAACGCCAGGTAGGGTCAGGCTTTTGGGCTCTGGCGCCCGGCTATCGCCCGGGTGTTTCCTCTTCGACCCTTAAGCATATTTTCGACGTATTTGCATCCTTTTAGCTCCGTTTCCATCTCCAATTCACCTACACATGAAATAAACTCCATTAAGCACATAAAAAGTGTATTTTTTATCATTAACGCACCTCAAATGTAAGGTATATTACATGTTAAATTATGCATTCTAGCCTCGCATCAGCTAGTGAAATGGAGATAGTAGTTATATATTCTATCATTGGGTAGAAATCATGCCTTAGGCTTTTACATTCCCTATATATGTATTAGAATCCATGCTTAGGACCGACATATTCATTCAAACCATGCCAAACATGCATTAGATATCATGTCTTTAGGCTTTCATGTTTACTGCTTTAACGTACAGCATGTCCTTAATGCATGCGTATGTTTACCACTTAGAAATCCTGCTCTTAGTATAATTAACGTAAACTGTTGCTACATGTGCCTTCATAAATCGTGCTTAACAACTCTGTAATTCTCTGTGCATTTTAAAAATCATGCTTTAAGAATTCTGCACATCCCGAAATCATGTCTTAACCATTCTGCATATTATATGTGCATATTAGATACCATGCTCTAGGATTTCGTTCGTATTTGCTTAGCCACGCCTAGTTTAAACTACTGATTCATGAAAATACGAATAAAGCAATCTCACATATGATTATCCTATTTTAGATAAAACTAGTAACAATCTTTGAATTCTCGTATCACCTAGAACAGCATGCTTTTAGGCAAAAACAACTTATGAACTGTCTAAAGGTTAACAGGATTAAAAATCAATAGGCAAACTGATTAGGCCCCTACTTATGAGTTTATGAAATAAAGTTGCATATTTCTATGCATTGATACTCACTTAGATATCCTGCTTAGGATCCTATCTAATAAAACTTCCTCTTGTTTGCGTTTGAGACGTGCTTATTATGTGCATTACTTGTGGAGGTAAATCTGGGCCTCATAACTGATTTCCTGCATTTATCTGATTAGTCCTATTTGTTCTTGCATGTCGCTTATAATTTTATCTTTTTTTAAAACCTTAAGGGTCTGTCTAGAACTACCTATACTTAGAGGTCCTAAATTCCTCCAGGATCATTAAGAAGGGACGAGTAACAGCACGCACAGAGATCGCTAAATAAACTCGCTTAATAACCGCTAAGGGGTGGGGTAAAAGGTAGATATGGATATGATGACCGTGAGTTAATGTCACGTGTAGCACCTCACTGTGGAGTGATTACATGCATTGCATTGATGTGATCCTATAGGATAAACAACTTAGGACTCCCATATCCCCTACATATAGACCATAAATCTTTCAAAACTTTATTACATATGTGTGCTTAGACTGCGAATCTTTTTTCAAAACCATTACTTGTTTCCATGTGTATACTTTGACTGCATATTTTCTACTTTCCTGAATTCACAAAGCTTGTTTGGTCGGGAACCACAGTTGTGGACTTTGAGGGGTTCCTAACACCTTCCCTTGGAGTAATTTCAAGCCCTTACCCAATCTCTGGTTATTCAATTAGTGTTATTGTGACCCTTAATAGGCGCCCTAACGCACCTTAATACGTTAAGTGGCGACTCTTCAAATCCTTCACATCCCTTATCCCAAAAGGAAATGAATTGTCCCAATAATGTCAAAAACCCTGACCGATCTGAAAGGAGAGAAAAGAGGGGGGCGCGACAGCATGGCAACTCTGCTGGGGAAGTCTAGGCTTTTACCATTACAAACCATTTTTCTTTTATCCGTCTAAGTATGCCTGGTTTTGTTAAATACCTGGACCCTTTCCCTCTCCCCTTTATGTGCAATTAATTGTTTACTTTCCCAAGTATTTATTCTTTTAAATGAGACTAACATGTTTCTTTTTGTTTTCCTTTGTAACTGCTTTTCAATCATAACTGTTGTATTTATCGCTTTCATAATGTGCAAATACGTGACAACATGTTTATTGCTTATTGCTTCATAATCATGCTCAACATCATATTCCATTGGTGCCTATACAAATCCTATAGCAACGCTTGATGAGTGGTTGTGCTCTTCCTATTTTATATCACCCCCTAAATTCGGAAAGGCTTATTTACGGTAAAATTAGTAGATCAACGGTGCAATCGATGGTTACGTGCCTTTCCCCCTTAAGTTGTCCGCTTGAGGGTACTAGTATAGACCCACATAGTAACCTTACTCTGATTATAATTGTACATGCATCACAGTCAAACCTAGTCGGGTTAATATGTTGTCCACATAATAACCTTTAGGAAAAGCGTTGCCCAAAAGTCCATTGGTGTTTCCATAATCCCAACGGACACAACCGCGATCTGTGCATTAATTTGGAGAGCTAAGTGCTAATATGCTAATCACTGATGTATAAGTAGTTGAATCTGGAGGGGGAAAGGGTCTAACCTTATCTATTTTGCATAAAATAAGGCACGAAGTCCCCAGGTTCGGCACGGTCCAAAGAATACCACCATTGTTGCTGGATTGGTGGGAAGACCTTTCGCCAAGTGACAAAGATACCTGTTGCTGGGCATGCACGACCTGGGGAACCTGATCGACGGAGCCAAGAAGATCAAGCATGGGGAAGGTCCTTGTGGGACCAAGTGGATTAGATTTACCTGCTTTTTCAAATGTAATAAGGCCAAGTGCCATTAGTGACTTATCTTATTTAGTGTCGTTTTAGATTTATCTACTTTTACATTAATGAAATGAGGCAATTATTGGCATCTAAGTTCTCCAAATCAACTTGTCGCTAGGCCTATCTCGGGCACAACGAGGCTCCCAAATTAGGACACGCTTTTATATTCCTGCAATGTGTGTTTAAATACTGCAATATTTTCTCATGATCCTCACTGACTTGGCTACCTTTTGTTTTTGCTTTCTTTCTTTTTGATTATTCCCCTCACCAAAGGTTGGTTCGTGCATTCTGACATCATCATCATATCACACAAGATCCAGGGGCCCTCCTCCTTCTCCTCCTCCTACTCCACCTAAAGGCAAAGGCAAAGGCAAAATGGAAGATTTGAGCAATATCAGAAAGGAAAACACAATGACAGCTGAACGAACAGAAACTCCTGATAATAAAGGTACTCAGGTTCAGAATGATGCTATGTCACAACTCGAGCAAAGTTGTTGAAACTCCAAGGGGAGCTTGAACATGTGCGAAACTTGGCGAATCTGTCCTTCTCACTTAGTGTTCCAGATGTCAATCATCCGAACACCCAAAACCCCATACCTCCTCAAAATACCCCAAACAAACAGAACCCTCCCACAACTCACCATCGTACAACTCCATCGAAAAATCAAACTATTCCACCACAGTGCAACACTTTCCACACTTCGAGAAACACCCCACTGATCATCCCTGAACCACAAAACTCCACAAATGACCACCTATATGCTCAGGCGCCAGGCCATCATAACAACCCCATATACGTGGAGACTCTACCTCACTCCACCCAACCCATTTCTTACACACCTGAATCCAGTGAGAATGATATGCTCATTAAGAACTTGGCCGAAGAACTCAAGAGACTGACTAGCCGAGTCCAGGGCGTCGAAGGAAGTAAAAGAGTTGAGGGATTGAACTATGAAGATCTCTGCATACAGCCTGATGTTGAACTACCAGAGGGTTACAAACCTCCTAAGTTCGAGATGTTCGACGGTGCAGGTGATCCCAGGGTCCATCTGAGAACCTATTGTGATAAATTGGTTGGAAAGAGACGAGAAGATTCGCATGAAATTGTTCATGAGAAGCCTCACCGGAGATGCTTTGTCTTGGTACATCAGCCAAGACCCTAAGAAGTGGTCCAACTGGGTAGGCATGGCCTCAGATTTCATGGATCGGTTCAGGTTCAACACGGATAATTCTCCAGACGTATTTTATATCTAAAACCTCAAGAAGAATCCCACCAAAACTTTTCGCGAGTATGCCACTTGCTAGAGATCTGAAGCAGCCAAGGTCAGGCCTGCCCTAAATGAAGAACAAATGAACAGATTCTTCGTCCGGGCATAGGACCTGCAGTATTATGAGAGACTGATGGTAGTTGAAAACCATAAATTCTCTGACATAATCGAGCTAGGTGAGAGAATTGAAGAAGGGATTAAGAGCGGAATGGTTACTAATTTCGAAGCACTACAAGCCACCAACAAAGCCTTGCAGTCTGGTGGTATATCCAAGAAGAAAGATACAGGGACGTTAATGGTTGCACAGGGACCCAAATCCCCGTTGGTATACCGAACTTCCCCACTCACATACCAAGCACCCCCACCTACATATCAGCCAGCACCTCCGCCAACATATTAACTGTCACCCCCACCTTCTTATCAACCCACGTCTCTCAAATATTCCCAACCAGCCACTATTTATCATACATACAACTCTCAACCCTCTCACTTCCAGTCACCCCCGGCTTGCCAAAATTTTCCAAGAACTCGACCCAATTTTGACCGCAGGCCGCCCAAGCAATATACTGCCCTTGCTGAACCTATTGACCAGTTGTACGAAAGATTAAAAGATGCTGGTTATGTTACTCGTATCCCTGCTGTAAATCCTGAAAATCCATCCCAATGGGTCAATCCAAATAAAACTTGTGCATACCATTCCGGCATGAAGGGGCATACAATTGATGAATGTTGTTCACTGAAGGATAAAATCCAGTCTCTGATTGATAATAAGGTCATCCAAGCAAAGGAAGCTACTCCCAATGTCCGCAACAATCTGCTCCCAGACCATAGGGGTGGAGGCATCAACATGATAGAGATAGAGGAAGAATGGGACCCAGAGGGGTCGATCAGATTGATCAAAGAAGGTGATCTCCCAAAGAAGCCAGCGGTCACACTTAATCCCATCATAGTCCAGATTCAGTCATCAGGAGATGTTGAGGTAGCTGCGTCAGTCCCATTCAAGTTTGAAGTGGCACCACCTGCGGATGCACCTATGCCGTTTGAGGTTGAGGTAATGCCACCTGCCACGGCACCTGTCCCATTTGAAGTGAAGATATTCGCACCAATTACAATGACAGTGTCAACCCCGCCACTTTTCAACACTAATGTCGTACCTTGGGACTACGTGGATGAAGCAAGAAGGAAAGGTAAGGTCAAGATGGAAGAAGATGGTGCCGCATAGGGGATGACCAGGACCGGCAGGTTCTATACACCTGAACACTTGGCAGAGTCTAGCAAACATCCTTCCAACAGGCCACCCATCATTGAAACAGGTCCAGATGATCTTTGGAGAAAGGTAAAAGCCAAAGAATATTCAGTCATACATCAGCTGAACAAGACTCCAGCCTAAATATCCATCTTGTCATTGCTACAGAACTCGGAAGCACACAGGAATTCTTTGATGAGAGTATTGAACGTAACGCATCTGCCTAATAACATCAGCAGTGGAGAAATGACCAACATGGTAGGACAGGTGCTGGAAAGTCACAAGATCACTTTCCACGAGGACGAGTTGCCACCTGAAGGGCTAAGTCACAACAAGGCACTGCACATCACTGTGCAATATGAAGATTATTTCATTACCAGGTTTCTAATCGACGGAGGATCCAGCCTCAACATTTGCCCATTGACAACAATCAAAAGATTGGGCAAAGGATTGTACGAAATAAGAGAAGGGTCCATGAATGTGAAGGCTTTCGACAGTTCTCAGAGGGCCACCATTGGAGAAATCAGTCTTTGTCTACAGACGGAGCCTACATGGTTCGAGGTTGAATTTCAGGTGATAGATTTATCCGCGTCATATAACTTGTTATTGGGACGGCCATGGATACATGCCGCTGGGGCTGTGGCATCAATATTGCATCAGGCGGTGAAATTTGAATGGAACCACCAGGAAGTAATCATCCACGGAGATGGAAGCAACCCTATCTATAGTCGTCAGACCATCCCAGTGGTTGAAGGTAGAAGAAGGCCGGGTGGAGAAACCTATCACCACTTCGAGCGGGTCAACGCAATAGACAGGGACAAGTGGTGGGATAGTAAGATCGAAAGCATATTGAACTGGAGCAGGTACGAGCCTGGCAAAGGGCTCGGTAAGAATCTTTAGGGGATTTCCAAACCGATACAGCTAAAGCACCATGGCACCACTTTTGGGCTGAGATACAAATACACTTGGAAAGAATACAAAAACTGGTCGCCACCATGGCGCGGTCCCTACTATCCATTGGAACAGCCTATACCACATTTGGAGCAGACCTTCCAGCAAGCTGACATCATATGGGGGTCAGAAGAAGAAGAAACTCTAGCAACTTTGAAGAATCTATTCCTGGAAGATGAAGACATGGACTGTTGTGTTATTGTTGAGGAGGAATAAGAGGAAGGCCCCACCATCCAAGTTGTGAGCAAGGGATCATTCCTCAATAATTGGACTGCCAGACCATCCAGGCCCGACGAGTCCCCGGGTAGCAAGGCTGAACAAGCGTTATTTACTTCATTTTTGCTAAAGATTTCCTTTTCGCATTTCTGTTTTCCAATAAAATCCCCGATGTTCCAAAATGTTTGTTTAAATTATCAAAATCTCTTTTATGTTTCAACGAATCAGTATTTATTTATTATCATTTTATCTCATTACTTTTATCTATACAGCATTACTATTTCCTGTATTGATGAACCGATGAATGTGACATGCAATGAGACAACACAACAAAATGATAGCGATTCAGAAGAAGAGAATGTCCTACCCGATGAAATTGTCAGAGAAGTTGAGGATTTCGAGAACAGACCTAAGTCCAACCTGGACGAAACTGAGGTAGTCAACCTGGGAGATTCAGAGACTGTCAAAGGAACTCGCATCAACATCCATTTGTCGCCATCAGAGAAAGAGGAATACACACAATTCTTGAAAGAGTATGAAGACATATTTGCATGGTCATACGACGACATGACTGGTCTAAGTACATCCATTGTGTCTCACAAGTTGCCAACCAATCCAATGTGCCCGCCGATAAAGCAGAAGCTCAGGAAGTTCAAGCCTGATATGAGCCTGAAAATCAAGGAGGAAGTTACCAAGCATATGAACGCCAAGGTCCTCAGGGTAGTTGAATATCTAACATGGTTAGCCAACATCGTGCTAGTGCCCAAGAAAGACGAAAAAGTTAGGGTTTGTGTCGACTACCTGGATCTCAACCGGGCCAGTCCAAAGGATGATTTTCCCCTTCCAAATATACACATCTTGATTGACAATTGTGCAAAGCATGAACTTCAGTCGTTCGTGGATTGTTTTGCCGGATACCATCAGATTTGGGTGGACGAGGAAGATGCTGAGAAAACGGCTTTCATCACGCCGTGGGGAGTCTACTGTTATAAGATGATGCCATTCGGCTTAAAGAATGTTGGGGCCACTTATATGAGGGTTATGACCACTATCTTCCATGACATGATACATAAAGAGATCAAGGTATATGTGGACGAAGTCATTATCAAGTCTAAGAAATCCACCGACCATATAGCAGGTCTGAGGAAATCCACCTGAAATTAAACCCCGCAAAGTGTGCATTCGGGTTTCCTACTGGTAAATTGCTTGGGTTCATCGTCAGCCGCCGAAGAATAGAACTGGATCCGTCAAAAGTCAAAGCCATCCAAGAGTTACCACCGCCAAAGAACAAGAAAGATGTGATGAGTTTCCTGGGGCAACTCCCTACCTACTGGTTTATGGAACGGAAGTTGTTATTCCTGCCGAAGTGGAAATTCCTACCTTAAGAATCATACAAAAAGCTGAGCTCGGCGATGCAGAATGGATAAGAAGTCGTTATGAGCATCTAGCCCTCATAGACGGGAAAAGGATGAATGCAATATGTCCCGGACAACTTTATCATAGCAGAATGACCAGAGTCTTTAACAAAAGAGTCAAGCCAAGACAGTTCACACCGGGGCATCTGGTGTTAAAGAAGATCTTTTCGCATCAAGATGAGGCCAAAGGGAAATTCCCTTCCAACTGGCAGGGTCCATATATGGTTCATCGAGTATTGATAGGAGGAGCTCTCATACTTGTAGAAATGGACGGAGAAGTCTAGCCAAAACCAATCAATTCCGATGCAGTCAAGCGCTACTATGTGTAATTCTTTATGCTCTTCTCAAATGATGTAAATTGAACTACGCCTGACCTGATTCCCGTTTAAGAGGGGATACGTAGGCAGCCCTATGGGTTCGGTCATAATTCAATAAAAATCTCATCCCCCCCCCCCTCCCGCAATTGGAAACTGGGGCAGAATTTTGAGGAGGACCCTCAAAATTCCGAAGCAAGTTCAGCCGACCGCAACATGCGCAACAGTCAGAGATGTCAACCCATCTAACTGGGGTAGAATTTTGAGGAGGACCTTCAAAATTCCATAACATGAGAGGATGCAATGTCCTGAACCGTTTCACGGTCTTCGATTCATCTAAATTTCTTAAAATATATTTCATACTATGTCTTTGCAAAATCATGCATGCTTGCTTTCAAAAATAGCTCTGTTTAGCAAACGCTACCCCGATAACTTGAATAGGATCATCAGACCAAGCAGAACGAGTCAAGCAAAGCTAGGGGGGATACCAACCGACCTTCCCCATCTACAGAATTCACGATTTTTATTTGGATGCAGGAACAAAGGATAAACATGCTTCAAAGTCACAATTCTCAAAACAGTTGCAACTGCCAAAATTTGCTATCAGCACAAAGAACAAACATGCTCCGTAGTCACAATTCTCACAACAATCGCAATATCGAAATCTGCTACCAGCTAAGAAATTCTACTATCATTTGCTATTTATTATTCTGCATAAGGCTAAGCTCTGCCTTCATCTTGCATGGGACTAAGCTCTGTCCCGCATTTTGCATGAGGCTAAGCTTTGCCTCCATCTGCATAAGGCTAATCTCTTCCTTCATCTGCATAAGGCTAATCGCCGCCTTCCCCCCGCATGAGACTAAGCTCTGTCTCCATCTTGCATGAGGTTAAGCTCAACCTCCATTTTTGCATAAGGCTAATATCTGCCTTCACCTGCATAAGGCTAATCTCTGCCTTCATTTGCATGAGACTAAGCTCTGTCTCCCTACTTGCATGAGGCTAAACTCTGCCTCCAATTTAATTTTTCACCGAGACTAAGCGTTATCTCTCAAGCATTATTTACTTTTCTTCTCTTTCGGGCTAAGCTCTGCCCCCCAATTCGCAAGACTAAGCCTTGTCTTGTTGACATCATATTATTGCATCTCATGGGTTGAAATATCTCCAACTCGTCCAAAGGCGTCATAGTCTAAAGGCATCATCCTCATAGCCGGAAGACACCATGTCATGGCCTAAGGTCTCTCTCAATATTGCATACCATTATTCAAAGGCGTCATAGTCCGGAGGCACCATCTTCATGGCCCGAGAACATCATTTCATGGCCTGCGAATCTCTCATCAAACAATTCATGGCCCAGGACATCATGGTCTAAGGACGTCATCCCTAACAGTCCGAAGACAGCTTTCATAGTCCAACGGGAACCTGTATCATGTTTAAATTTATGCACAATATACGCTTGTATTAATATTATTTGCAGGTAACCCGGTGAGCAACGGCTATCCCAGCAGGAGCGATCGCGCTCCAGTTCCTCAACTGTATCAAACCTAACCTCTCCCGTAAATTGTTCATTCGCCCATCCCTAGATATTGCGTCCGTTCTTGTAATGATTTCACCGGTATGTTTCAACGGTGAATCCGGAACTATATACGGCCTGATTCCTGTAAAACCAGGGATATGTAGGCAGCTCAGAATCCAGAGTACGACCTAAATCTCCCAACCCGTTTCGCTCGGTCCAAATTGGTCATCATATCTTTACCCGACAACTCTTTCATCCTTTCCGGGTAAATAAGGGCAGTTGTTAATACCCAATTTTTCCCAAAATATTCTTAATTGCATATATACCTTCAAAATCATGCATTACTAGCAATTGGTATTTTGCCATAATTTTTCTATGTTTTATTAATTTGTCCAGTATTTTATTTCCAATAAATAATTATAAAATTACATCACAAATGATTTCAAAAATAATTCTTTATTTAATTATTCCGTAATTAGCCAAATTAGCATCTTTTGGCTATAATTGCAATGACTTTGCAATTATAGCCCAAACATATAATTTTGTACTATTTTTTACCAGAAATTAGTCCTTTGTATTTTAAAATACTAAATAATCATTTTAAACTATTTTCTATGCATGAATTTCATTTTACTAGTTATTTTATAAATTATTTTAACTAATTCGAATTGGGTATTTAACAAATAGCCCCATTTTATTTCAATTATAACCTATTTAAACCAGCCCAAACACCTAATTAGACCAACCCAAATACCCAGGCCCACTCCCTAAATCCTACCCGACCCAATGTTGATTAAATCTTGGCCATTGATCATTTTTTATCAACGGCCCGAATTCGTTCTTTCCTAAATTAACCTAATGACCCCCCCCCCCCCCCCCAAACCTATCATTCACTCCTCACTCACTCGCCATCACCCCTCTTTTTCTCTCTCAAAACTCCCACTGCCTAACCCTAACCCCTCCGCCGATTGCTTGCTCGCCATTAATAATGGTGGCTCACCACCACTCCTATCCATAATGGCTCCCATATGGCCGGGATTCTTGCTGTCTTGAGGTCCTCAAGGGGACCAGTGGACGTTCACTCACCCCTGGGCCTGTTCTCACCGTTCTCAGGCCACCATGGCTCGATTGAGTAAGATCGTCCTATTTTATTACTAAATCTATGGCTTCTAAGCCGGAATCACTCTATCTCTGGGTTATCTCTCTCAAAACCCTAACTTCACCTCTAGGCTCTTTAGATTAACATATCTAAGTGTATTTGAGCTATTTTACTATTTTTCTATGAAAACCTTTATGATTTTCGAAGCGTCTCTTCATCTTCATAACTAGGGTTTCTGAACTTCTCTTCAAAATGATTTTCTCTGATTTTTAAGTGTTATTCTATGATTTTTATTGTGTTTAAATGATTTTCATTTAGGTTCTCCCTTAACCTAACTAATTATGTTTAAAAAAAACCTAATTTTCTAGCTTTAGTTTTGGGTTCTGAGTTCATCTTTACTGTCTATTTGCTCAACTTGTCTGTATGTTTGATTCTCTTGGTTCTGCTTCGATTAATTTTTTACCCTAATATGTCCATTAGGGTTTCATATTTTTCAATTCCTTCTGTTTGTGTTTTGGTTTATTTGTTTATTCATGGGAGTCTACACTATTTCCCTTAGTCAGTGCTATTTTTTGATTCTTTGAATCCCTGATTTCCTGTGTTGATACTCTTTACTGATTTCCAGTTACCTTTTCCTGTTTTTACAACCTGTAAACTATTTTCTTACCTTATTATGTGATTGACTATATTATTAATTAGTTCCTACTGATTGTTTCCTTAATTAGACCTTGTGTATCTAACCCTAATTGCTTACTCTGTACCTACTGTGTTTGAATTATTTCTTTATTTGTTATGCTCCAGCTATACATGATTTCTTTCCTTACTTGTTACCTGTTCTTTACCGTTTTAACTTATTCCCTTAATTAAGGGAAAACATGGACTGATTTTACTCTAATTGATTCCGAGTTCCATAATCACTGTACAGTTTTGACTCTTACCTTATATACCTAGCTTTCAAACTACTATATATATTTTTATCTCTACTCTCAATACACAGTCTCATACACATACGAATCAACATTAGTCCACATCTCTCATACACTCAAAAGCTCTTCTGCTTTCTTTGTTACTTTTTATTGTTACTAAATTAGTTGGCTGCAAGCCAAGGCTAATTATTACACTCTCCTGTTCTTCACTTTGTGTTTACTCTCTTTACTGGTATATTCTGATTTCAATTCAAGTTCCAAAACCAATGTGTTTCTTCTACTACTTCAGTTTATCATGTTACTAATTTGTTTCTGTCTATTGTTTAGATTTTCAACATGTGGTTAACTTGTTCTACTTAGTATACTAGTTATGTCCTAACCCCTCTTAGGATCATCGTGCTTATGAGGCTGTTTATTCGCTTTGTAGTTTGTCTAAATTTGACTCTACTCTGTTTTTAAATGTTTGTTTATTTGTTACCTAGTTTCTGGTATGCACCTGTTTGCAAAACAATCTTTTACCCTTAGTTGTTTGATTCTATGTTTAACATGGCCTAGTACCATTATGTTCCAATTAGCAATTTTGGAATCACTGCCCTATTATCTGCTATTCCTTAAAACTTTTGTCCTTCTGCCTGTTATGTGTTTATTGTACATGCCCTATGTGTCACCAGTTCCCAACTTCCCTGTGTGAAAGTTTGTTGTTGAGCAATGTTGAATCTGATTGTTGTATGGTTGATCTGCTGTTTGTTTGACTACACTGTTCGTGTTCAAACTATTTTACTATTAAACAACTCCTATTTTTATAAGACTTCTTCATTCAACTGAGTCTTTTTCAAACACTGATTTCCTATTAAAACCTTTTCAAAACTATGTCAAGCACTCTTACTCTACTCTTAGGTCCTTAAGTTCTGCCCCTCCATGTGTGACTGCTTTGGGATCCCTGTGAGATCCCTCTGAACTCTGATGCACTGGAATTGGCTCTTCCACACTACACTTACTCAGTTCTGGTTATGAAATCTGGGTGTGAGCACTGCCCGGGATCCTTGAGGTCCTTAGGGAACTTTGACACACCCGGACATGAGAAAGGCTATGACTTTGGCATTTGAGGCTATGGAAAATTTGGTACATTTGGGCCTACTTCAGGCTCCCTATAGTTTAACTTCTTCTTTTATATCTATTTATGTAATTCATTTAGCTGTTGGTTTGTAATAATTAATGTAAGCAGATATTAAGGTTGGCTAGTGAAATGGAGAAGGTAGTTATATATTATATCATTGGGTAGAAATCATGCCTTAGGCTTTTACATTCCCTATATCTGCATCAGAATCCATGCTTAGGACCAACATATTCATTCAAACCATGACAAACATGCATTAGAATCATGTCTTTAAGGCTTTCATGTTTACTGTTTTAACGTACATCATGTCTTTAATGCATGCGTATGCTTACCACTTAGAATCCTGCTCTTAGGATAATTAACGTAAATTGTTTCTACATGTGCCTTCATAAATCGTGCTTAACAACTCTATAATTCTCTGTGCATTTTAGAAATCATGCTTTAGGAATTCTGCACATCCCGAAATCATGTCTTAACCATTCTTCATTTTATATGTGCATATTAGATACCATGCTCTAGGATTTCGTTCGTATTTGCTTAGCCACGCCTAGTTTAAACTACTGATTCATGAAATGAGGAATAAAGCAATCTCACATATGATTATCATGTTTTATATAAAACTAGTAACAATCTCTGCATTCTCGTTTCACCTAGAACAGCATACTTTTAGGCAAAAACAACTTCTGAACTGTCTAAAGGTTAACAAGCTTAAAAATCAGTAGGCAAATTGATTAGGCCTCTGCTTGTGAGTTTATGAAATAAAGCTGCATATTTTTGTGCATTGATACTCACTTAGATATCCTGCTTAGGATCCTATCTAATAAAACTACCTCTTGTTTGTGTTTGAGACGTGATGATTATGTGCATTACTTGTGGAGGTAAATATGGGCCTCATAACTACCTTCCTGCATTTATCTGATTAGTGTTATTTGTTCTTGCATGTCGCTTAGAATTTATCTTTTTTTAAAACCTTAAGGGTCTATCTAGAACTACATATACTTAGAGGTCCTAAATTCCTCCAGGATCATTAATTAGGGACGGGTAACAGCACGCATAGAGATCGCTAAATAAACTCGTTTAATAACCGCTAATGGGTGGGGTAAAGGGTAGATATGGATATGATGACCGGTGCGCTAATGCCACGTGTAGCCCCTCACTGAGGAGTGATTACCGGGCATCGGATTGATGTGATCTTATAGGATAAACAACTTAGGACTCCCCTATCCCCTACATATGTGTGTGCTTAGACCATAAATCTTTCAAAACTTTATTACATATGTGTGCTTAGACTGCGAATCTTTTTTCAAAACCATTACTTGTTTCCATGTGTATACTTTGACTGCTTATTTGCTACTTTCCTGAATTCACAAAGCTTGTTTGGCCGGGAACCATAGTTGTGGACTTTGAGGGGTGCCTAACACCTTCTCCTTGGAGCAATTTCAAGCCCTTACCCAATCTCTGGTTATTCAATTAGTGTTATTGTGACCCTTAATAGGTGCCCTAACGCACCTTAATTCGTTAGGTGGCGACTCTTCAAATCCTTCACATCCCTTATCCCAAATGGAAATGAGTTGTCCCAATAATGTCAAAAACCCTGACCGATCCGAAAGGAGAGGAAAGAGGGGGGCGCGACATACATCCCTCAAAAGGCTATAAAAGGACAAGCATTAGCGGACTTCTTGGCAGATCAACCTATAGCTGATGATTGGGAGCTAACTGACGAACTACCTGATGAAAACGTAATGCTCATTGAAGTTCAGCCTCCATGGAAGATGTACTTTGATGGTGTTGTGCATCGTGGGGGAGCTGGTGCTGGCATAGTATTTGTCACTCCCCAAGGTGAAGTGCCCTACTCCTTCACCTTGACACAACTCTGTTCCAAAAATGTTGCGGAGTATCAGGCATTATTACTTGGGCTTGAAATGGCCGTTTATATGAAGCAATTGCAATTGCAAGTCTTTGGTGACCCCAGTTAGTGTTCAATCAGCTTTTGGGTAGTTACAAGGTTAGGAAGCCTGAACTACGCCCATATCATGATTACGCTAAAAAGTAATGGGGTGGCTCAGTGATGTGACTATTCAGCATATGCCAAGGAAAGAAAATAAGAAGGATGATGCTTTAGCTGCCCTAGCTTCATCATTAGCCCTGCCTGATCACACTCAAGTTACCGTCTTCCAAAAATGGGTAGCACCACTGCCAAATGAGGCTGAAGTTGAAGAAAATGAACTCAAGCATCTTGTTGCTGTTTATGAAGTTGAGAAAGAAGAATGGCGACAACCCATTATCGACTACTTATGCTATGGGATACTTCTTGAAAATCCGAGGAGAAGGACTGAAATCCGTCGTCGTGCACCTCGCTTTCTTTACTACAAAGATACTCTATACAGAAGGTCATTCGAGGGAGTACTCTTGCGATGCTTAGGGGAAGAAGAAGCACTCCAAGCTTTGAAAGAGGCACATGCTCCACTTCCATATAAAAAGGATGGAATATTATTGGCCGACGATGGTAAAAGATTGCTTGAACTACGCTCGAAGATGAAAGGCTTGTCAATTCCATGTGAATTTTATTCATCAACCTCCTGAAGTGTTGCACCTAACTGTTGCATCCTGTCCGTTTGACGTTTGGGGATTGGATGTTGTTGGACCACTGCCAAAGTCCTCCGGTGGGCACCTACACATCTTGGCTGCAACTGACTACTTCTCAAAATGGGCTAAAGTTGTTGCTCTTAAGGAGGTAAAGAAAGAAAATGTTGTAAGTTTCATCCGAGTAAAAATAAACTATCGCTTTGGCATTCCTCGCTACATAATAACAGATAATGGAAAGCCATTCGATAATAGGTTGATGAACAAGATTTGTGATCTCTTTGGCTTCAAGAAACGTAACTTTTCAATGTAAAATGTTGTCGCCAATGGTCTAGCTGAGGCATTCAACAAAACTCTATGCAACCTGTTGAATAAAGTCGTCTCCAAGTCCAAACGAGATTGGAATGACCGTATGGAATAAGCCCTATGGGCATATAGGACGACTCACCGCACGCCAATACAAGCAACTCTGTATCCACTCATTTATGGAGTCAAAGCTGTCTTTCCACTTGAGCGTCAAATACCTTCATTACGACTGGCTATTCAAGAAAGGATCACTAATGAAGAAAATGCTCGAGTTCGATTAGCATAGTTAGAGGCTCTTGATGAGAATAGGTTGGAAGCTCAACAGAGTCTTGAATGCTATCAAGCTCGATTATCTCGTGCCTTCAATAAAAGAGTTCGCCCAAGATCCTTTCAAGTAGGAGATCAAGTCCATGCCATAAGAAGACCCATTATTACTTCCCATAAACTTGTAGGGAAGTTCACTTCAAAGTGGGATGGGTCGTATGCCGCGCAAAAAGCTTATTCAAGTGGGGCTTACAAGCTGGTTGATGCATATGCATGAGAATCGGCCCTATCAATGGCAAGTTTCTGAAGAAGTATTATCCTTAAAGTTGTTACACTCCTTGACGCATGATCCTAAATTTCATGTCCCTATACTCCTGGCCCGCATGAGTCTAAACTGTGTACGGCCCCAAAAAAAAATTCCGCTAGGTTGAAAGCCTCGAAAGAGGCAGCCTAGGCAAAAGTTAGGACATAAAAAATAAATTTAAAAAAAGTCCTCTAGGTTGAAAACCTCGAAAGATGTGGCCTAGACAAAAGTTAGGACACAAAAAATAAAAATAAAAAGTCCACTAGGTTGAAAACCTCGAAATAGGCGACCTAGGCAAAAGTTAGGACATAAAAAAAATTCCACCCATTCTGAACTACGGTATGACTTGATCCTCTTCACCGAGGTACGTAGGTAGCTTAGAGTTTCATTCTGAGTTCAGTCAAAAAAGTTCAAAAGATACATAATCCCCCAATCGTTGTCCGGATGAAGTACAATGGAATGTCATTCATTCAATCAGTATTTGAAAATCGAGCTGAGATAACATTCTTTTGTTAAACTATGGATACCATTTGATTTAAAGGGGGAAAGCCTCTATGGTAAATTGGTGTCTTCAATAAAATGATGAATATTTTTTTGGAGGTTTTTAAGCATTTGCATTGAATTTCGGGGATCTGTTATGCCTTCACGTTCGCCAAACCTTCAAGTTATTATGGTCTGCCTTCATGACATTTCAAATTCAGAGAGACTTGGACCCAAGATATTATGTGAAAATGAAGCTCTTGAATTTTAATTTTTGACAATTAAAAAGGTCTTACAATCTTAAGGCTCTCACACCAAGATACAAATATTTTGGTGAAGTCGCGCTAATTTGAAACGGTCGGGATATCAGGAACCAGAGTTGACTTTAAAATATTATCCGAAATTATTCTAAAGGCATTAAGTTTTTCATTTTGGATATGTTATATATTTGGAAGTTATGTTTCCAATGGATCAAACGGTTTGTGATTTCTACATTCCTACATCAAGATACAAATATTTTGGTGAAATTATGCAAATCTGAAATCGTCGACGTGATTGAATTTAAAGTTAGCTTCAAAATAATATCTAGAACGATTCTCAAAGTGTTTGATTCCAAATTTTCGATATATCTTAGATATTGAAGTATAGTTTCTATGGAATCAAACGGTTCATAGTTTTGACGTTTCTACACCAAGATATAACTTATTTTGTGAAACTGCGCAAATCTAAAACCATCAACATGTTGGAATTTAAAGTTAGCTTCAAAATAATATTTGGGATGATTATCAAAGTGTTTGATTTCAAATTTTGGATATGTCTTAGATTTTGAAGTCTAGTTTTCATGAAATTAAACGGTTCATAATTTTGATTTCTCTACACCAAGATATGATTTTTTTGGTGAGACCACACAAATCTAAAAGTTTCTACGTGGTGGAATCTAAAGTTGGTTTCAAAATATTATCTGGGCCGATTCTGAAGGTGTTTGATTCTAGGTTTTGGATATGTTTTATATATTGAAGTCTAATGTTTGATAAACCAAACGGTTCATTATTTTGACTCTCCAACTACAAGATATGAATCTTTCGGTACAAGCGCGTAAAGCTGAAAATTATGCGACTAAGATAAAAGTCGAACGATGTAAAGCAAAAGAGAAGCTGAAATATTTAAGCCCTCCAAGTCTTCAAGTTGAAGTCTTCAAGTCCGTCGGTCTTTAAGTTTCAGTCTTCAAATTTGCCGATCTTAAAGTTGAATTGTTTAAGCCCTCCAAATCTTCGAGTTGAAGTCTGCAAAGTCCGCCAAATCTTCAAAGTTTTCCAGTCGATGTCATCAAATCGATGTCGTCTTCGAGTTGAAGCTTTATAACTTTCTAATCTTGAGGTGGACATATAAGTTCATTTACACCTTAAGTTGGCCTCTTCATGGGTTTGTCCTTAAAAGGAACAATAACTTTCCAATCTTAAGGTGGACATGTGAGTCCCTTTGCACCTTAAGTTGGCCTCTTTGATAGTCGGGTCATTTTGAGAGTAATCTCTCTGATAGTCGAGTCACATTGAGAGTAATCTCTCCGATATTCGTGCAAGGATGTGTACCCATCCCCTCACACCCTAAGATTGTCTTTTTCATGCATGGATCATCTCGTTAAACAAGAACACACCATTCCTATTTGACATACAAAAAAAAAAAAAAGAACCTGTAAAGGAAGAAAAGCACAAGAAAAGAAGAAAAAATTACCTTCATATTAATGCTTTCGATTCCATAAAACTAGATTCAAATGGCTAGCGAAGACTGCGAATTGATACTCAATAAATACGAGCACAGGGGTTTATATAGATTGCGGAGAGAGGATTAGTGTTATGTAATTCAATGTGGGATCAATGGAGAGGCGGCAACGATTTCTCTCCAACCTGGACTTGGACGATTTGTCTCCTAGTCCGTATAAAATACAAGGTGTCTGATGTGATGAGGAATAATAAGACGAAGGAATGTTTCCAATTTCCAATTTGATAAGGAAAGCAAGTACTGACACTTCAGTAACAACGCTAAGGAATTTTTCCCGTTTTGAAATGTTGTTAAGTCATTTTACACTTTAATGTGTAGCAAAAAGATTATTATCCTATCCAATATTTTAATCCATGATAATTATTATTTTATTAAGTCAATGACAAATATTTTTATGACCATAGGGAGTAAACTTTAAAGTTCTAGTAAACGGAAAAAGTAACTTTTTTTACATTTACTTCAAACCTAGTCTTTAAAGTTTACATCTTGACAAGTCTTGAAGTATGAGGCATTTGTAGGCATATGAATTTTATTAAAATTAAATTAATAAACTAATTTGGATTTTATTGTTCCGAATAAATATTATGGGCCCATATAATTGAATTAATTATATAAGTCCAATATATATAGATTAAATAAATAAGTCTTAATCCATTGGGCTAGCCCATTTAATTTGGCTAAAATGATGAGCCCACTTCATTAAGCCCAAGATGTCATCTTCCTAGAGGCCCAGTTTGGTGCCACGTGTCATATGACGTGGCACGCCAAGTCAAGCGAAAGAGCCAATAGGATCCTGTTACGTGTCAAAATCACACAGCATGACCAGTCACATTAAAAGGCCAATGAAATCGTGCCACGTGTGCAAGTGACATGTTCTGGCCAATCAAATACGGCCATGTCACACTTCAATTTGATTGGTCTGAAAGAGTTTGTTCTTATCATAACTCTTCCCTCCCACAACTATAAATAAGGGTCTTCATAACTCAGAAAATACACTAGAAGTTATAACAAGAAACAAGAGATAGCTCGTGGATCAAACGCCGCAAATTTCTATACAAGTTTCAAGCTTCAAGAAATCAAATTTAAGCTCAAGAACGAAGAACTTCAAGTTCAAGCTCAAGAACGAAGAACAAATCAAGGTTCAAGGAGTACGAGTCCAAATCAAAGTTTGTACTAGTTGAATTCAAGATCATCGTTCGTGGAAACAAATATAGATTCAAGATCAATCTCGAAGGCCCTTGAATTTATATTGAAAAGAAGAATCAGAGGATCAATAGAGATTATACACTCATATTATTTGAAATCAAATACTACGATTGTTGCGATATTTTACGGTCTTGATTTTACTTTCTCGACGCAATTATTGTCTACAGAAACCACTCATCGCAAAATTATCAAAATATTTTCGAGAGCGAGTTATGTGCACCAACTCAATCTTATGTATGGAATGTGTGTGATATATGTGGTGGTCAAGATGGTCACTTTCATGGTTGTACTTATATGTATTATCCTCCCCCAACCCCTTACTTTGATGGTTCGTCATTTTCTAGTGAAGTTAACAGGAACAAAGAACCCTGGGATGATGACCTGAAAGAGATCAAGGATATGCTAAAGTGCCTTGTGGAACAAAATAATGAGAAATAATTGCACATACAAAGGCAAGATGTTGCTATTCACAACCTGGAGGCACAAGTGAGTCAATTAGTTGAAGCATTTAATGCTCTACAAGCCAATATTGTGGATAGTAGCCAAGAGGACCATGTATTAGATAACGAAATTGAGGTTCTAATGGAGGAGGTTAGAGTAGAACACCAACAATCTATTCAACTAGATGTTGAAGATGCTGATGTTGTAGAAGAGATACTAGAGTCAACCAAGGATATTGAGGATACATATTTAGTTGACTCTAGTGTCATTGACGTAGAGGATGTAGATAGCCTCAATGTTCATGTAATTGAGCGCATTGGTCCACACTCCAAGCATTTTTCAACATTGTGTTTGGATGATGATATAGAAATAGAGTCATCCGATCCACTTGAGAAGTCAAGGAATGAGGAACAAGGTGCCTACATTTTGGAATTCTTCTTGCCAGAAAGTCGGAATTACGCACCTCATTAAAGACCAGGAAGTGCAGAATACTACATTGTGTTTTGGGGCCAATTAGATTCGTTCCACCACCCCAGGGGCATAATCATAAGCTTGAATCAAAACTTGGGGTTCAATTCATAAGCTCGAGGTGGAGGCAAAAAGCGGTTCATGTCATGTCGCGACGTTAAATCAAGTGCTTGTTGGGAGACAATCCAGCTTTACTTCATTTTTTTTATTATTATTATTTATTTATTATTATTGTATTATTCTTGTAGTGTTGATTTTTTATTTTTTTAGGAGCATGGAAAGCAAAGTCATTGGAAGGATGCAACAACAAATCAGATGGCTGGAACTAAGTGTGAGGTACTCGCACGAAGGACCAGTCCTGGGAGAAGTCTGAGTATCCCATGAGTTATTAATGCTTCGGCCTTTGGCCTACCAGGGAGTTTCTTTTACCCTCTTGTATTTATGGGTGTGCATTGGGGACAACGCACAATTTTAAGTGTGGGTTATGGAGATTGTCTGGGTGGCTTTCTATGCTATTTTAGTTGTGTTAGTTTAATTGAATAAATTTTTTTTTAGAAAAAAAAATATTGAACTTTTCCCGACGATGGATCTATTAGACAGTGTTCTTGAGGGTTTAAAGTCTAACAAAAAATACAAGTAAAATAAAAATAGAAAAATCCAAAATTCTTTATTTATTTTTGTAGGTAGTAATAATCCCCCGTGGTTTTTCTTTGTGCCTCAGTTCTTATTCATGCGATGTAGTTTGAACCGGGTCATTTTTTTTATTTTTAGAGTAGAATAGGATTTAGGGAATAAAGAAGGAAGATGAAATTCCTAGGCGCTTTTTGGCTTGTTTGATAGTAGCATATTTAGGCTCTAGCATGTGTATTACCTTACCTATAGTTTGAAATTGCTTATGATGCCTTATTGAGTCAGATAGCATGTTTATTAACGCCTATTTCTCATTTTCTTGGCTCGTGTTCACTTTGTATTTAATGCTTAATATTTTGGGGCTCCGTGAATACTTGCAATTATTTGAGAATCGGAACGGAATCGTCCTTAGTGAGTCATGTTCCATGTGTGGTGAGAAATTGTGTAGTCCATATTTTTGTGATTGAGTCTAGAACTTGCCCGGTATGTGAGGTGAAGCGAAATTTAAGGTGATGCTCAGTTTGAGAAATGAATTTAGGCTTTCTTTGATCTTTTTGAGCTTATTTTTTACCATAAATAAAAGTATCCCTAGTTACCCTTTTTGAGCCTATAGACTTTTATTTGGCACCCACATTACGAGTCTATACTTTTTTATTTTTAATTGACATTGTTTTGATCAAGTTACCTCGTAAAGCACTTTAAGTGTGAAATGGGCGCTAAAAGAAGTAAGAAGGAACTAAGTGTGGGGTGACTTTTGAGTGGAACCAATGAAAGGAATAAATGTGCACTTGTTTTGTAAAATAATACACCACTAGCGGAAATTGAAAAAAAAATAGTTGGGAAAAAAAGAGAGAAAAAATCTGGAAAAAAAAAGGAAAAGTAGAGATGAATAAATTGTTGTCTTGTTCTTGCTAGTGGGTATGAATTAAAGTAGCGATTAAAGAAGAAGGGAACGTTTTTTAGGGTGATATTGTTTGTGAAATTGAAGTGGTGTTGAAGAAAATATGCTTAAAGTAATTTTGTGATGTGTTAAAGTGCTTAGGAGGATGAGTCACTATTCCTTAAATATATCCTACCCGTCCCTTAGCCCATGTTAAAACCACGAAAAATTCCTAATTGATTTTAGATCGAGCGAGCTTACATTAGCAGAGACTTACATTAAGGTCAAGTCTATGGTGCCAATTGCATGCATATGATTTCTTTTGTGAGAATGAGAGATTTTCTTTGATATATATGAGTCCTTAAAATATATTTAAGCATTTGATTTGAATGTATGGATTCAACTTACTCGCTTGTTCTTGTTGTGAGAGCACATGGTCTCACGATGGATAGGTAACATTATCAGACTTCTCTCTATGATGGGTGTTCAAGCCATGAGTGCATTGTGAAATTGCGTTGGTTTTTGAGGTTAGGATTGTTATGAGCATGTTGTATTTGTTTGCATATTTTTGAAGTATGGTATAAGATAAAGGAAGTGTATGTGATTGCATATGCTAAGGCTTAATCATTGCTATTTGTTTCTATCAACCATGGTCATTGGTGTAGTGTGCCTCGATTGTGTAAATATAAAGTGCTCAAGGATAGTGTGAATTGTTAGTTGACTCGAGGACGAGTAATGTTTAAGTGTGGGGTAGTGATGTTTGACTATAATTATATATTTTTAGTGCATTACTTACCTTACAATTTGGTGCTTTAATGCTAAACTATAATATATTTGTATTGAATTGAGTTTATTTTATATGTAGGTACTTTGAATACGAAATTGGAAGAAAATTAGAGATTTTAAGTGTATTTTATACACTACAATGATTATCTCGTGAGTACCCAATGATGGAAACATTATGACATTATAATGGAGGAAATTGAAGGCTCATTAGGCATGAGCCTTAATTATGTTCATTGGCCGAAGTTTTGCAAGAAATATATGGAGTATCAACTTCTTCTTTTTTTTTGAACACTAAGACACTTATATTAATAATAATAATAACATGGAAAGTAAGATAGAATACTTTACCCATAACATTGTATTTCATACAAACTTCACTTATGGTGACAATTATGCCTTCTAAGGCATATTCATTGCCTGACGCAACTAGGTTACTACACACATTTGAAGAACATGTTCGAGAATACATAAAGCTATCCCGATATTTTCTAAAAGCATCCATTGCAAAGGCAGGAGGAAGCGTAAAGTAACAAAGTTTATTATAACAAGGAGCCATTAGAGCTTTTTTTGCTAGTAGATGTGCCACCATGTTCCCCTCCCTGAAGCTATGCTTCATTGTGATCTCCCCTTGCTTGGTTGCCTTCTTCAGTAACAACCTGAATTTATAAATTAAGTCATTGTAAGTTGGATAATCATCATGAAGGAATCGTATGACCTCCGTGGCATCTGTTTCCACTTCGATTGGGAATATATGTTCTATGATGATTATTTGAAGTGCGTGCCGAAATGCTTGAAATTCTGCTTGGATCGGAGATGATGTGTGATGTTTATCGTAGTAGCCTAGTATCCAATCACCTTTGTTATTGCGGATAATTTCACTAATTCTGCCATGGAGGAGATTCTTGTCAAACGTGCTATCAAAATTGATCTTATACCACTGCTTTGGAGGAGCCTGCCACCTAACTTTGAGTTTAAACTTGATAGTGTTAGTGGTAGGCTTGGATGTTAGGAGATGGTATTCCAACGCTTGGTTAAGAATTTTTCTTGTGTTAATGGGCGTGCTAGTATTATTCACATTGTTTTCATTTCTGTTTTGCCACATATTCCATAATGCGAAGGGAAAAGTTTTTTCCCAAGAGATGTGTTTGAAGTTTATTTTTGGGTTTCTAGTGCGAAGAAAATCTACCCAATAATCGATGTGCCCTAACGCAGTGACGTCCACTCCCATAGACTGCCAAAAGTATTTTGCAATTGTACATTCCCATAAGATGTGGATTATAGACTCATTGGTATCCTTGAAAATAGGGCAGTTTGTGTCGATATTAATACCAGTGGAGTATCAACTTCAACTGAAAAGAAAATCAAAGAAGTTAGGCACCAATTAAGTGAAGGTGCAAAGCGATACTTCTTCCTCGCGTCAAGGCTTGCGACCCGCAGCCTAGCGCGAGGGGCTTCGTGCATTTCGTGTGGCGACGCGTGTTTCGGATTTTAAAGCCTATTTTATCTCCTTTTTGATTTTGGATTTGATTATTTCGTTTCGGTCTTTTTCTTACACATATAAAAAGTCATTAAATACCAATTTTGAGGGGATTAGACCGAGAGGAGAGACCGGGATTCGACCTATGGAGGCAAGAACACACTAGGAGCAAGGAGAAAAACTCTTCTATGAGTTTTTCACTTCCTTCTTCCTATTTCTATTATTGGTTATGAATTCTAGTATTGTAGTTTCGCATACAATTATGAATAGCTAATTTATTATCTAGAGGTTTGATGGAACCTTTTGTAGGATGAATTCTTATTACGTTTAATATAATTTGGTCATTGGATTTTCTCTTCTTGTTCAACTACGTGATTATTTTAGTTGATTGAAGGGCCCTCGATTGAATGTGCCTATTTAGTGTGTATTGCTTGGAAAATGGTACATATTTAGGTAATTGTTGAACGACATCACTCCTAACCTATGTGAGGAATCAATACGGAGGGTTTAAATGTGGGATTAGGAATAATGAAACCTTTGTGCGATCTTAGTGAGCGGTGAATTAGTGCCAGCTAGCGTAATTCGGAAGAATATGTCTAGTAAATTGTGATAGCTGCTTGGAAGAGAATTACGACACCCGAAGTACTCACGATCGGTAAAGAATACTTAGGCGAAATTATAAAAAACGTAACGGGAAGGATTCAGACAATTGGGAAATCACAACTCTAGACCACCTTAGGCTTGTCTCCAGTTTCATCCTTGTTAGTTGATAATTTTACTGCTGTATAATAGTTGTTAGTTAATTAGTAATAAATAAACATTATAATCTTTATAACTAGAAAATTATTTGGATTTGTGTTTCTTAGCAATATTGAACAATTGTAGCAAAGTCTTACTTCTCTGTAGGATTTGATTCCGAACTTTTAGACAGAATTATATTTGCTTATGGTTTTAAAGCCTATTTTATCTCCTTGCGAAAGGTGTAATTAAGAGAATGTAATTAAGAAGTGATTTTTGGATACTTTAATGTAGCACATAACTAGAAAAAATATCAAAAATTTGAGAATAAAGATAAATGTGATTCTTGGCTAAAGAGATATGCCACATCACTTTTTCTATTGGCAACTTATTCACTAAGTGTCCAAGTTTTGGAAATCACAAAAAAAAAAAAAAAAAAAAAAAT
>ML436098.1:3851-50760 GCA_005239525.1 Nicotiana knightiana | reverse complement strand
GGACAATTTCACTTCCTTCATTCCTATCGTGCGAGTTTATTGATCTTGAAGTTTGAATTTATCATTCCATTCTCTCATCGATGGTGAGGACACGAACGGCAGTTCCTGATGGTGTTACCCCAAAGTAAATGTCGCAAGGGTCAGAGGCAGAGATCGACGAGGAGCACGTGCAGCAGTTGAGATGCCTACCATAGCAGCCGTTGAGGAGTCGCCAAGCAGTTCTAGTTCGGGGATAGGTACTGGGGGTGCCTGTTGCTACCCCGGACTTCAGGAGACCTGGGCGCAGTTTTGAGTACAATTGGTACACCGACTTAGACAGGGTTGATTCTAGTGCACGAGTTGCTTCACAGATCAGGGGAGGAGTTTAGACTCCCACTGTCTACACTCAAGAGCAGCGAGATCACATTGGTCAGGTACCCGTTGTCATGACAGCACGACATCTGGTTTCAGTTCAGCCCTGGTTAGGGTAGCAGCATCGGAGGAAGAATACCTTGGAATTGAGAGGTACTGGAAGTACCACCCTTCTATCTTTCAGTGGATTGGCGGAAGATAATGCCCAGGTTTTTCTGGAGGAGTGTCACTATATTCTTCGTACTTTGGGTAATGTAGAGACGAGCGGGATTGCTTTGTCACGTCTCAGGTTCAGAGTAGTGGGTGGATCAGTGGTGGCAGCATATGAGTTGGGTGACCTTGCCGAGTTAGCTTCACTAGCATGGATTCAGTCTTTCGGAGATGCTTTGAGAGAGGTTGCACCTCAGTTCCTTCGGGATGTACGGCGCACAGAGTTTGACCAGTTGTGTCAGGGCGCTATGTCACTATTGGAGTATGTCGTTAGATTCAGTGAGTTGGCCAGATATACACCTCGTTTGGCTGCTTCAGTTAGGATATGAGTCCGTAGAGTTTTGAGAGATTCATACATGATATTTGGTTTAGCGGGACTCGAGAGTTAGAGTAGGATGCCTCATTTCAGCAGGTAAGGGGGATCGCTCGCTGGTTAGAGACCATGTGGGACCGGGATCGAGAGGACAGACGAGATCAGGGAGAGAGTTCAGGGAGGCAATGAGGCCTCATAGATCGGAGGAATCTACTGGTCCATTATGGAGACAAGGTACGACACGGTAAAGGCTTTGTGGGTCAACCAATTCAGTTTGCATTACCAGCTTCGCATGGGATTTCAGGTACTCATGGGTCTCAGAGGGTTCGTATTGTGTTTTTTTCCACAGCCATGTCGGCAGCGAGATTGTTTTCAGTATGGAGATGTTAGCTACAGGGTGAGAGATTGTTCCAGGATTCAGGTAAGTGTGTGGTAGCAGGGTATTCAGGTGAGTAGATGGCCCTTAAGAAGGGGAGACCCGACCCATTGTTGTGTTTCATATAGTAAAATAGAGGCTGTTGTGCCATATATCATCACCCAGGTATGTTTTGATGTGTTACAGAGGGGCACCAATTGTATTTCATTATAGTTCTGTTGGTCGGGACGAGTTTCCGTAATTTTTGTTTCATTTATGAGTGAGTTCCATGTTCTGCACCCCATTGTGTGTTTTCTCCTGATGGGAGATTCTATGAGTGGTAGCATGTTTCTATCGTTGTTTATTTCATTCTTGATAGTGGTGAGACTGGAAGTGAGTCCTTGTTGTTCTTCGTGGTAAGCTTTATGTGATTTTCCTAAATACTTGGTTACGAGTTGTGATTTGATATTCCATCGAGATGTGAGATCAANCTTCCTTGTTATATTGATTTTGGTAAGTCGGTATTGATAGAGAGTTGTGCCTATGGGCTTGTTTGATAGTTCCTTTATATGTTTCCATTTTCTTATTCAGCCATTTTGTTATGTGTTTTCTTTAGTTTAGTTTGCGGGATGTGTGCCCGGTGGTGCCAGTTGTGGCTGGTGACTCGGATATTTAATAATGAAGACTTCGTGTTCATTGCATCATTATCAGTGTTATGGGGTTTGGGAACAGAGTCCTTTCATATGTGGGGCTAATTGCCAATGTCGAGTTGATTTCGGGGAGCTATTGTGATCAAAAGTGTTATATGAGCCTATGTGTAATGTGCTATGTTGTGTAGTCGTGCCTGGTGGGTGTAATCATGAGTTGATGCAACTGATTGGGACTAATACCGGATATGGATTTAGAAGCGGGTCTTTTGTAAATGAGTAAAGGGTGAGAAGTAGAGGTAGGAGGCTTATCAGTGGTGATGTGAAGGCTATATTGCAGTTGTGATTGTTTCGTCAGGATTTCGTGGATTGGGGTGACGTGGGATCACTCGCGGGTATGTGTTACAAGTGTACAATCAGTTATTGGATGAGTTCAAGGTGAATCCTGGCACGTTCGAGGACGAACATTTTTTTAAGAGGGGGAGGATGTGATGACCCAAAAGGTCATCCCGTATATTTCTAGATAATTTTGTGTTCCGAGGTCATGAAAAACCTCCTTCTATCTCACCTTGATTTACGTGCGCAACCCGGGTGTGTAGCCGGGAAGCCGTTATGTGAAAACTGATAAAAATGATAATTTTTGTGTTAGAAATTTGAATAAAGTTGACTTCGGTCAACATTTTTGGTAAACGGACCCGGACCCGGACCCGTGATTTGACGGTCCCGGGGGGTCCTTAGGAAAATATGAGACTTGGGCGTATGCCCAAAATCGAATTCCGAGGTCCCAAGTCCGAGAAATGAATTTTTGAAGAAAATTGTTTTCTGAAAAATATAAAGGTTTTTTAAAATGAAATTTCAGGTAAAATCTGTGGTATCGAGCCCGTATCTTGGTTCCGGAGCCCGGAATAGGTTCAATATGTTTTATATGTGTTATCTGTGAAATTTGGAAGTAAACAGACTTAGTTTGACGTGATTCGGACCTTAAATGCAAAATTGGTGTTTAAAGAATCTTTGAGAAATTTCATTTTGGGGTTTAATTCGATGTTTATGATGTTATTTTGGTGATTTAATTACTCGAATAGGTCCGTAGGATTTTTTGAGGTTGTGTGCATATTGAGTTTGAGCCCCGAGGGCTCGGGTGAGTTTCGGGTAGGTGTGAGGGTGTGAAAACATAGAAATATCTGGTGTTTAAGGCATTTTCTGGTGTCCAGGTATTTTACCGTATGCGAACGCACTCAAGGGAGTGCGAACGCACAGGGTTATAGAGGGGACATGGGGAGGGGTGGCGAGTAATTACCATGTGCGAACGCGGTACTTAGCACGCGAACGCGTAGGCATCCCCTGTTAACCCTGAGCGAACGCAGAGTTCTGGCCGCGAACGCACTGTGTATTTTCGCCCAGTGATTTTAAGTGTCAAAAATAGAATTCATTACGGGATTAAACCCATTTTTCTTAGACTTCTTCTTCTCCACTCCTCTTGGGTGATTCTTGGGAGACTTCTTCACCATAATCTCTTAGGTAAGTAATCTTTAACTCGTTTCCTTCCAGTTCTCATCAACATCTATTAGATTTTAGGCCTAAAACATGAAATCAAAGGTAGAAATTGGGATTTTTGGGTAGAGTTAGGGCTTTATGAATTATTGGGAATTTGACCTTATTTTGGGGTCAGATTTCAAAACAAATTATATATTCGGGCTCGTGGCAGAATGGGTGATCGGGTTTTGGTCTGAACCTCGTATTTTGACCAAGCGGGCCCGGGGTCTATTTTTGGAATTTTAGGAAGAATATTGGGAATTCTATAATTAAGCATTGGAAGTGAATTCTTTAGCATTTATTGATGTTATTAGGTCAATTATGTCTAGATATGATTGTTTCAGAGTCGGATTCGAAAGGAAAAGCGGTGCTAGAGGCTTGATTTGGATTCTTGGAGTCGAGGTAAGTATCTTGCCTAACTTTGTGTAGGGGAACTAACCCTTAGGATTGAGTCTTCTTTGTTGATTGTAGTCCGTGTATACAAGGTGACGAGTGCGTACTCGGACTTATTTGCTATTAGATTGGCCTTTTAGGACTCGTAGGTTCTTATATTACCTGTGTATGATTTGTAATTATTACCTTTGAACCCTTGGTTGTTAATTTCATCCCTTCCTGTTTAAATTAGAATTATTTATTTTTGGATTCCTTTGTTGGCTATTTGACCTTACTTGACTTAACTGAATATTCTACTTCTCTCACCATCATGCTATATTTTTCCTCCTAGTTGCCTAATTGACTATAATTAGTGTCATCTAGCCTTTTAGTTGACTAGCCGTAGTTGGAACATCTACTTGTTGGAGTCAAGCATGACCTTGAGTCTTACATTGTGATTTATATGACTATTCATTTAAGTGCTACTTAGGTCTAATTGTTAGACATTTATGTTATTGGTATTTCCTTGATAGTGCCTACTACTCGGCCTTTGTTGAAGTTGAGTTTATTCCGTGAAGTTAACTCTTTAGGTGAAATTAGTTATAGTTTTTTTCCCTTGCCGGGATTGTGTGGTTTCTCTTATTATTCCATTGTTGATGATGTTGTTTGCCTTGTTGACTCCCTTGCCGGGATGTGATGGTTTTTATTACTGTTTATGCTGTTAATAATATTGTTTGTACTGTTGATCCCTTGTCGGGATGTTGTGGTTTCTATTACTGGTTATGTTGTTGATATTGTTTGTATTGTTGACTCCCTTACCGGGATATGGTGATTTATGGGTCATATTGTTGGTTTTTCCTTGCCAAACTGTTGTTCTTGATATTGTTTGGGTGAGGAAGAGTGTAAAGCACGAAGGGTGATGCCGTGTATTGTGAGGATGATAGTGTTAAAGCACGAAGGGTGATGTCGTGCCATGTTATGATACTAAAGCACGAAGGATAATGACGTGCCATGTTATGATATTAAAGCACGAAGGATAATATTGTGCCGTATCTATTTATTTATTGTGAGGATGAGAAAAGCACGAAGGGTGATGTCGTGTACTTGTTTTGGTGAGAATGAGAGTAAAGCACGAAGGGTGATGTCGTGCACTTGTTTTGGTGAGAATGAGAGTAAAGCACGAAGGGTGATGTTGTGCACTTGTTTTGGTGAGGATGAGACTAAAAGCACGAAGGGTGATGTCGTGCACTTGTCTTTGCATTTTATTTCGTTGTTCTAAATTTGGATATTCCTACTGATCTCTTACTGCATTTATTGGCAAGATTTGATATTCCTCCTGTACGGCATGGTGATTTCTGAGTTACGGACTGAGTTCCGGTGGATAAATCTTGAGGAGATTTTGATCAAGGGATCTTATTGAAAAGTATCATCGAAAAAGCAATGGTTTGAAATANCTCTCCCATACTAAAATGATTTTTATTTGCAAAAGTTTTTCATATGAACTGTTGTTTAAAGATTTCCACCAGTTTATGGATTTTAGTGGCTAAGGCCCGATGTGAACAAACCGATGTAAAGTTGAGTTATTGGTGCTTTCTGTCGTATTGTGTTTCCTTTCGGTTCGTCTTGTTTTGTTGTTCATCTTTCTGGGTATTTTTGTGATGTTTTGTGATTGATTTCTGTAATTGCCTTCCGCTTTATATTGTCATTGTTGTAAATTATTCCGTGAAGTCTTAGATAGATGTAACGTTCTGTCATTTCTACATTCATGTTATTTATCTTGTAGAACAGTGGTGTCTTGACTAGTCCTCGTCACTACTGCACCGAGGTTAGTCTTGATACTTACTGGGCACCGCTGTGGTGTGCTCATACTACACTTCTACACATTTTTGTGTGCAGATCCAGGTTCATATTGTAGTAGTAGTTGTGTGGATGATTGCTGAGGAGACTCAAGGTAACCTGATGTTGCGTTCGCAGGCGTCGGAGTCACCTTCTTTGTATTTATTATTCATACATTGTTGTATCTATTTCCAAACAGTTGTACTTAGAAGTTGTAGATGATTCGTAGAGCTTATGACTTGTAATACCAGTTTTGGGAAAGTTTGTACGTTCTGTTGAGATTCTATATCAAGGCTGTTAGTTTTCCTTTATTTATTGTTGTTATTCAGTAACTGATAGGCTTACCTAGTCCCTAAGACTAGGTGTCATCACGATACCCAACGGAGAGAAATTGGATCGTGACACTAATCGTAAAATGACATATGTAGACATTAATAAACTTTTAAGACAGTTTTATTCTCTCACACCTCCAAGAAAATAAACACACTTTATGTGCTACGTCATCTCTCAAGAGGATATTTATTCCACTTTAAAATAATTCAGGGATAATGAACTCCATCTGCACCTCATAAAGTTTAAATGTGTAATTAGAAATCCGGCTATAGGCCAAGTGGTAATTATGCATTTTTCCTTTACTTTCTAGAGTAACAGAGAATTTGGTTTCTAGAGTAACAGAGAATTTGGGAGTTAGTGAAGAGTTGGAAGAAAATTTCTCACTCTGCAAATAAAGTGTAGTCCTTTGGAAGATATTAAGTGAAAACCATATGCCCCTTTTAGCTCACATGCTGCTACATTTCTTCTCACTTCGAAACATTTATTTTTTAGGTGCAAACACATAATTTGTGCATATATCGAGTGCGGATAAATTTTTATTTTACCTATATGTATATTAAACAAATGGAGTATAGCTAACATTCTCAAAGTTTTGTGGTGGATATATATAATGAATTAAATATTTGTAGATGGACTCCACAGATTTATTTATTTTTAAAAAGTTAATTTAATGATGTGAGGTAGTCAATGGGGAGCTAGTGCGTGGTATATTCCGAGAATCATCCCAAAAGTTTTTTTCCACATTTAAGTCTATGGTTTGACCATCTGAATTACGATAACTCGGCTAATGTTTTGAACAATATTATGGATTTTTATGAAATAAATTCTACATTTTGAAATTGAATAACATACTCTCTAGTACACTTTAATTGATTTTTTGAATGTTTTCGTATATATTAAGGAATTCACCTTTTAGTATTAATTAGCAATAAAATTTATTATATTAACCTCAATTTGTTTATTAGAAATACAACAAATACGCCTAGACTCTTTACTCTAAGGACAACTTTGGACAAAAAGTTAATTCCTTCTTGATATCTGAAAAAATTAAATATTCTAAACTATAAAAAAAAACTAAAAAATTAATTAAAGTGGACGGGCAGAGTAATCAACAGTCATTACTTACAGTTGCTAAATAATGGTTTATGTCCTAATACTAACATGAAATAAAATGAGTGGCTATTTCCACAATGACAACATATTTGCTCATCTGCCCTCTCAGTACATTTATTTGTTTAGACGAGATTGTCCATGAGTTTTTAAGGGAACAATTAATAACATTTATAATTGTAAGCCATAGAATGCCCTACCTTGCCAAATAAAATAAAGAGTAATAGGAAGGAAAGGTTAATCGTCGTTGTTGATATTGTTTAACCAAAGAATTAGATTCTCTGCTAAAGTTATTTTAAGAAGAATACGGATTTCTGATAACCAAAGAATATGTTAATAATTGTAAGTAAATTCGTAAATAGAAAGCAGAAAGATGCGTAAAAAGTAAGTATATAGTGGTTCGAACGTGTCCTTACAAGTTATATTTTACTCTCTTTTATAGGAAATTTCTTAATATAACGTCTACTCTTTTCAGTGATTGAGCATTAACGGCTAATAATGGCATTAATGTAATGTTACAATGATTAATTGTAACTGTTGCGTGAAGATTATGTAACGTTTTGGCTCATTAATTGAAGATCCCCGAATCTGCCATTTATTCCGTCTTGATTCATTCTGACCGTGTCTCTTCGCCTTCTCAATTAGGTTGAGATTCCCGTATCTGATTACCCCGTGGGTATGCTGTTTCGTTCCTCTTTATCTCGTACATGTTCATAAAGTCTCGTCCAGTTGTCATGTTGTCATTGCTCCACATATTGGTGAGTCATCATAAGTATTACACGTGTGAAGCTCACTTTTACCAATACAGATATCTCAAATCTTCTCCTCTAGTTTTTGTTTTCTCTCTCTCTTTTTTTTTTTATTTCTGCAGAACTATTTCACATAAATTGCTACTGATCAAGTGCGAAAAATCTTGATATATATAATTATAACGGTTACTAGCATGAGATGAGATTCCGTAACCTCTTTATGCCTATTAATCGAAGAATGCTTGGCAAAGGTTGTGACGAGCGCAAAACACATACATAAATATTCTCACTAGTCGAATATAGTATAATATAATATCGTATCTACGGGAATTAGAGTTAAATAGTATTATTGTAGTTTGTAGCTAGATTGATATCCAAGATGATCAACATTTTAGAATTGTGTGATTAAAACTAAAATTAACTAAGAATCTAGAGTTAATTGACTGATGACAATCGCAACAAAAGTAGGCAAGGAAGATATCAATGGGAGAAGATAGGGGTTAATAGGATAGGTGCAAGATAATTTGTCTGGGATTTAACTCTACTTTCACTTCTAATATTCAAGTAAGTCTCTCGAATTCACTCAATTATTAGTTCAAACGTTTAGTAGAACTCCTCTCTCGATTAAGTCTCAATCTCACAATATGAACCAATTTAAGCTCGGTGAAGATATGCAAGAATTCATAGTGGATTGGTCTTTAGTAGAACCTCTTTCGATTATCCTCCTAACTAGGTTTAATCAATGATTCAACTAGCCTCTTTCGATTACTAAGAAGAATTATTGAATTCAACCAACACGATAGTGCAAAGATATCACAAGTTATGTCTCTCTCGATTACATGAACATGTGAATATAGATGAAACAATTAACACACTCAAAACGATTCAATACATAAAAACTAGAGTTAATATCCACAAACAATCATCAATATACCAAATTTATCAAACGCTAAAGGAAACTACTCCATAGATATGGAGTAATTCATCACAAATATGTTTAAAGTAACAGAAAACATAAAACGATCCAAACTCTTGTCTTGAATGAGGATTGAATGATAAATTCATCGTGCTTTCGCTTCTCCAACTTCTTCTTAGCCTCCTTAGGTCTTATATTTATACTAAGTAGGGTCGGGCCCAGACGAAAACATATTTTCCTGCACGAAATAGGACAATTACTCTGTAAAATTTGTACAGGCACGCCACATAGGGTGACGCTCCATGCAGGGCATTAGTGGGGAAATCCAAAATGTCAAAATCTATCAGGCAACAGGAAAATGTACAGGCGTGGCGCGCTAGTGATGTTTTCTCAGAGTACTGAATTTTCATCACTTTTTGATATCCAGACGTGGTTTTCGATCCCCGAACACGATCCCGGCTAAATCCCTTGGGCTTTTACTCAGAATTCAAAGCTCCAAATAGCTTGAACTCATTCCATAACATCTACATAACTCGAAATTCTCCTACAATGCATAAAACACATAATTAGTGCAAAACACTAGCAATTAAAGCACAAACTCAATTAAAGTGCAGTAAATTAGAGTGCAATAAGTGACTAAAACACGAGATTATAGACTACCATCAACACCTCACCATTTCTCATCCTTGAGCAATCAAACTACACTTCATATAGACACAACCTTTTTAAACAACTCTCCTAACTCGTCACACCAAGAATATTTAAAACAGATTAAGCACAATACTGTAACATCCTAGCCTCAAAATTTGACTTAAAAGCACCAATTATTTATAACCCGCTCACTTACTCTAACACAGAGGTCAAGCACATTACCATTCTGTCATGAATCAAGTTCCCTCACAACAATAGAGAGTAGTTCCACACACAATCAAATTGAAGAACAATTAGGAACTCAAGATAGAAAGAATTCACTCACTCTCAGAAATAACATTCATATGCCACATAAGATGCACCATAGGCTTGCCCGTCGTGTACTACACAGCTAATCGAGTTCATTCTGTCAAGGATCAAGTAGGACTTTAATTGGTTGTAATATAGTCTCAGTGACGGGTAGGATACATTTAGATATAAGAGTGACTATACCTCCCTAAGCACTTTAATACATACATTCCATTGTTCAAAACCCCACACTTATGTCAAATCATAACTCCACATTCACATCAATATACATTAACTCCCAACTTCTTTAAGCACAATTACATCTAGAGTTACCACTATCAAGGAATATTTTTCACAATCATACACTTATTTTTTTTTCTTCTCTTTTCAATTCAAGTGGCTCTTACTTTTTTTTCTTCAAAAAATTACACCTTCTTCCTTATTTCATTAGTTCCACTCAAAAGACAAACCAACCACCCCACACTTAAACTTTTACAAAAGTTCATAATCAATTCAAGTGCTCACGAGAGGTAAATGGTTCAAATAGATGGCCAATTCAAATAAATGGGTAAGGCTTGTAATGTGGTTGCCAAATAAACATGACTATAGGCTCAAAGGGGTTAACTACGATACATAACAATTAGGAGGGTAAAAACATATAACTGGCTCAACAAAGAAATGCCTAAATCACTTCCAAGACTGAATAAAATTACTATTTCGCTTTGCAAACACATGGGTCAAGTTCTAGACATCAAATGCAATGCACATAATAACACAAAACCTCACACACACATGGAACATAACTCACTCAAAATTGGATTATCAAGATACTCTAGTCAAAGCATTTAAGCAGAGTTAAGATCATACATTTAAGGTACTTGTACAAGAGTCAAAACCTGAGCCTAAGCGTCACAACTAAAGCACTCACTATTCTCAAGGCATAATAAATTCAAGAGACATTGTTCTCAAATCAAATCCTAGAACAAGGTTTCCTACTTCTAAAAATAAAAACTAACTACACCGGGTTCAAACAAAAACCTTGTAAAAGAAACACGGCACAAAGAAAAATCAAGGGGGAACTATTACGCTACCTAACAAAAGAAAATTTTTTTGTCTTTTTCTTTCGACTTTAATCCCTCAAGAAACCTATCGAATGATATCCTTCGTCAGAAAAAATCAAAAAATTTCAAAATTTTTATGGTATTTTTTTTTTTTTCTAACTACTTAAACAACAAAAACTACACATATACATGTAACATACAAATATCTCTCACCCCACTTTTTAAGTTGTGGCATGTCCCCATGACACACAATTAAAAAGCATAAGGTAAAGAAAACTTCCCTGAATATCTAATCGGGGTTTGAGTCTAAGTCGGAATCCATTCCACGCGCCCGAACTAATGCACACATCCATGCAGACAACTTCTTCTCGGCCTTTTTGGTGTACACCCCACACTTATCTTTCTCACTCGTTGCATCGTTCTCTTTTGAACTCTTCACTTTTCACTCAACACTTGCAACTGGCTTTTTTTTTTCACCCCCGTTTCTACATTCATCTCAAAAGTCACAGTTTCTCACCCACTCTAAGCATGAATATTCTCTCGTGTATATCTAAGATTTCTCTACCCGTTGCTAAGAATGGTCTTCCTAAGATAAGGGTGACTTCCTTGTTCTCCTCCATATTTACCACTATAAAATCTACAGGAAATAGAAACTTATCTACCTGAACTAAGACATCTTCCACTATCCCCTCGGGTGTTGGACTCGTTTGATTAGCCAGCTGCAAAAATAGTGGTGCTGATCTTATCTCTCTAATATCATTCTCTAGTTTTCTGTAAATAGATAGAGGCATTATATTAATTGAGGTGCCAGAATCACATAAAAGCTTATCAAATTTAATAGTTCCTAAAAAGCAATGTATAGTAAAACTCCCTAGATCTTCACACTTTTGTGGGAGTTTGCATCTGCAAGATAACACTCAAGCAATGCTCTGTGTGATTGAGTACTGAGGTCTATTTCATCTTCCTCTTCTTTGTAAGTATCTCCTTCAAGAATTTGGCATAAGCTAGCATTTGGGAGAGCACTTCTGTGAATGGCAAATTTACATTAACCTGTTTCAGCATATCCAGAAATCTCTCAAATTGTTTGTCCAGCTTTTCTCTATAAAGCTTTTGGGGAAAAGGTAAAGCAGGCATGTGCTTGCTCTCTTCACGATCCTCCTTACTCGAATTCTCTTCTTTCTTCTTTTTCTCAGTTGCCTTCTTACTTTTCTTCTTCTTATCAACGTCATTTTTCAGCTGCTCCACACTTTCTTTTTCAGGTATCATCTCTTTTTGGACTGGGGTGGGATCTTTTAATACTTGTTCACTTCTTAGAGTTACAGAATTCACTGTTTCTTTGGGGTTCTTTCACTATCAGATGGCAGAGTACTTGGGATTCTTTCAAATAATATTGTTGCAATATGTCCCGCTTGTCTCTACATATTTCGAAGACCAGTACCTATTTCCTTGATAGTTGCTCCATGTTCCCTTATAGTTGCGCTATGAATTTTGAGCTTCTCATCAGTTTTCTGAATGAAGGCCTTCATGAGATCTTCTACGCCAGTGTGAATGGGTTGTTGAGGCTGAAATTGCTGCCTCTGCAGATTTTGGAAAACTGGCGCTCCTTGTCCCTGGGGTCTAGAATTATTTGTTACCATGCATTCGTTGTACCTCCAGGCGAACTCCATGAAAAATCGGGGTGTCTCTGACCCGTTGCATTAAAGTTGTAATTTCCCACAACATTCACTTCCTCAATTGATTCTTGACACTCATGAGTAGCGCGTCCTCTTTCATATATATCACAAGTTGCATGAGTCTCACGTTGTATCGAGGCTAAGGTTAGCTTTTTTATCTCCTTCGCCATGGCATCAAGTTGTACCTGCACAGATGTGTTAGAATCAATCTGGTGAACACCAGTTGCTCTTCTTCTTTCAGCACTTTCAGAGGGCCACTGATTTGCATCTTCAGATAACTCATCAAGAATAGTGACTATCTCCTCTGGTGTGTTTTTCATCAACGGGCCTCCAACTGTATTACTCAATGTTATACATGAGGCCGGTGTCAATCCATCCCAAAAATCCTGGAGTTGCATCTAGAGCTCAATTCCACTATGTGACACTTTCTGACTATCTCCTTAAACCTCTCCCAAGCTTCAAAACAGTTTTAGTATCTTTCTGGAAGAAGTTATGGATCTCTCTTCTAAACTCTCCCGTTTTAGCTGAGGAGAAATATTTATCAAGAAATTTTCTGGTCATCTCCTCTCATGTTCTAATTGATCCCTGGGGCAAGCTTCGAAGCCACTGCATCGCATTATCTTTGAGTGTGAAGGGGAATTCCCTTAAGTAAACTGCATCTTATGAAACACCATTGTATTGAAATGTGTTCTTAATCTCCTCGAAGCCCATTAAATGGTTGTTTGGATCTTCGTTCATCTTTCCTCTAAAGACACATCAGTTTTGAAGAGTTAGGAGCAATCCTTGCTTCAATTCAAGTTCGCTGCAACTGGAGGTGGTCTAATACTTGATGTTCCTTGGTTGTAGACCGGTGTAGCGTAATCACCAAGTGGTCTCCCAGCACCGGGAGCTATGTTTTCGAATTGGCCTGCACCCAAGGGTTGATTTCGATTAAGTCTGTGACCCCTCTCTTCCTTATAAATGTGTTGTGCATCCCTAATAGTTGCTTCATCAGCATCCCGTGCAGTTTTTTCTCGTTGTTGGGCTGCCTTTCTTGCAGCCAAATCCACATTATCACCATCTCAAGCCATATTTTCTTTGGTTGAGAATTCCCCAACCTTTTCTATATTCTCAAGGAGACTTCTTTCCTTCCTCAGTTGTTGCAGTTATTTTTCTAATTCTAGTTCGTATGGTAGCAATTCTTTCCCAGAAGATCGAGTCATGCACCACTCTTACCTACAACGTGCGCACAATCAAAAAATACCAACCTTAAAAGGGGAAAAATAAAGTAAAATAAAATTAAAAAAATTCTTGAATTAGCACTACAAACTATTTCAAACACTATTGATTTCCAATCCCTAGCAACGATGCCAAAATTTGACGAGCGCAAAACACACACTTAAATATGCTCGCTAGTCGAATATAGTATAATATAATATCATATCCACAAGAATTGAAGTTAAACAATATCATCGTAGTTTGTAGCTAGATTTCTATCCAAGATGATCAACAGTTTAGAAATATGTGATTAAAACTAATATTAACTAAGAATCTAGAGCTAATTGACAAATGACAATCGCAACAAAAGTAGGCAAGGAAGATATCAATAGGAGAAGATATTGATAGGATAGGTGCAAGATAATTGTCTGGGATTTAACTCTTCTTAATTCACTTCTAATGTTCAAGTGAGTCTCTCGAATTCACTCAATTATTAGTTCAAATATTTAGTAGGAACTCCTCTCTCGATTAAGTCTCAACCTCACATTATGAACCAATTTAAGCTCGGTGAAGATATGCAAAAATTCGTAGTGGATTGGTCATTAGGAGAACCTCTTTCGATTATCCTCCTAACAGTGTTTAATCAATGATTCGACTATTCTCTTTCCATTACTAAGAAGAATTAATGAATTCAACCAACAAGATAATGCAAAAATATCAGAAGTTATGCCTCTCTCGATTACATGAACATGTTAATATAAATGCAATAATTAAAACACCCAAAATGATTCAATACATAAAAACGAGAGTTAATATCCACAAACAATTACCCTTAAGGGAACTGCTCTATAGATATGGAGTAATTCATCACAAATATGTTTAAAGTAATGAAAAACTTAAAACGATCCAAACTCTTGTCTTGAGTGAGGATTGAATGATGAGTTCCTTGTGCTTTCACTTCTCCTTAGCCTCCTTACGTCTTAGATGTTTCAAAAGTCCCAAAAATAACGTTTTTCCATGTATTTATACCAAGTAAGGTCGGACCCAGACGAAAATATATTTTCTTGCGCGAAATAGGACCACTACTCTGTAAAATTTATACAGGCGCACCGCATGGGGCGATACGCCATGCAGGGCATTATTGGGGAAATCCAGAGAGTTGAAATCTCTTAGGCAGCAGGAAAATGTCCAGGTGTGGCGCTAGTGATGTTTTCTTAGAGTATGGAATTTTCCTCACTTTTAGATATTCAGACGTGGTTTTCGACCCCCGAACGCGATCCTGACTTAATCTCTTGGGCTTTTACTCAGACTTCAAAGCTCCAAATAGCTCGAATTCATTCCATAACATCTACATAGCTCAGAATCCTCCTACAAGGCATAAAACACACAATTAGTACCAAACACTAGCAAGTAAAGCTCAAACTCAATTAAAGTGCAATAAATTAAAGTGCAATAAGCGACTAAAACACGAAATTGAGTGCAATAAATTAGAGTACAACAAACGACTAAAACACGAGATTGTAACCTACCATCATGTTGCCAAGTTTGATGTATCTTTCTGAAATGCAAATTGAAAGATATTAGATTAGGATGCTAATTGGCTTAAAGGTTAGAACTTTCACTTGTAAAATACTCCTTCTGGTTCTAAATATTAGTCATTTTGATAAATTAAATTTATTTTGACATATTTAACATCAAAAATTAAATCATTTACTTATATTACTCGTTTTTCAAATCTACTGTTACTATTCCGATGAATGAAAGTGTTAGTTAAGTCACAAGCAAATTTAAGATTTAAACTTTATGAGTTCAAATTTTAAAGTTTTTAGCGTTGCACTCATTATAATTTTAAAATTATGGGTTCTAATCTACTATTTATTTCAATTTCAATAAACTTTTGCACCTAAATTTATGCTCCGCACCGAAAAAAACTGGATTCAGATGAAATTAAACCGGAACTGCTACAACTCAGAGTTGTTCCTTTAACGCGCATTATATCAAGGCCAAATTATGAAATTTTTTGAATAGTAGAATTTTTTTTTTGAGTATGTATTACTTCATCTGTTTAATTTATGAGACATAATTTGACTTCTATGGTCAATGTAATTTTGAGTAATCATTCAAATATCATTTCTAAAACATGAATCCATAAATATCTATTCTATTCACGTTTATTAGGTAAGCAAAATTAGCAAATATGATCAAATGTCAAATGCAGATGCAGGTAACACATTCCTCTTATAGTTACTACCAATTATATCATGACCCACATCCTATTATAAGGAGACATGGTGAGGGCAAGAGATTCACCTCACATGCAACAACTACTAAAAAACGGTAAACGACTCAAAGCACCTAGAGGGCGTTCTATTGTCCACAAAATACGTGTATACTCTCTTAGGCGAGGGTCAATTTATCGTCTACAGTCGAATTCACAATTTTCTCCGTATGATTCATAGGTTAAAGGTTCGAACTGTGGAATCAGTCACCGATACTTACATTAAAATAGGTTACCAATATTATATCTTCTTGGGGTACGACCCTCCCTCGGGTCTTGCGTGAACGCGAAATGCTTCATGTATTGTCTGCTTTTTTAGTCGAATTCAGAATTCTAATGTTATATATTTGTTTGACTTAATTATCATATATATTAGCCAGAATCTATTACAATTTCTTGTTTATGTGACAACACAAAGATGCTTACGTGAATTAGTCAAAATCCATGCAATAAGAGTATAACCATTAAATCACATGATTCTTTAGAGAATAGTTGAACCAAAAGAGTAACAATTTGAAGATTACATATTCAAACGCTAGTTAAATATTCACTTGTAACCTATTCTGCTTCAATTTTGATAAACATGATTTATCGATACCAGTGTTTATGAGCTTTAGCAGGCAGCAAAGTATATGAGTTAAAGTGCTCGCAAATTGACTTAGAAGATAGCGTTAGAAGAATTAGTCTAAATACCTTCCCTCCCCCCTCCAAATGTCTAAACCGGAAATAACAAGCAAATGTATAATTTATGTATAATATATTTGTAATCGCGTATAATTAGTATATAATATATGTATACCAATTAGGAAAAATAAATACTAAATGGGATTGGCGATTTGCATAATCCCAAGAGAGAAAATCAATCATATAGTTTCGTGATGGTTAGATCCACTTTGGTACACGATCACCAACATTATTGCATTTAGCTAAGTTATAAATATCCTTCCTACAATGTGGATGCACAACTCACGTGAACAAGGGTGATATATTACCACTAATGGTAATCAACTACTTATGGTATCCCCACAATAATGGTACACCAATCAAATCATAACTCTAACTTAGTCACGTTCTCGGCCGCTATACAAATACTTCATTACCAAACTTTCTTGGTCCAATAACTTATTTTATAACTATAGAAAGCACAAAAGACCTATTTTAAAATTAAATCTTATTGCTTTATTGAATTCACACCTAGTTATTTATTTATTCATTGCATTCGCACTTATACTAACACATGAAGCCAAGACATTTCATCGAGCTTTATCACTTGTTTGTCTAGCACTACTAGAAAAAAAGGACGAAATTTTTCGTCCACAAGCTTAGGAGAGTGCTTCATGCTTGTTTTGGAATCACTTGGACTTTATGAAGGTACAAATGATTGTACCCAGAATTATGGTAGAGTGGTAATTATTCGTTTATCCTTAACTAGAGTCTCATGTTTACGTTTATGTCAGGAAGTATTTTATTTTCAATATAGCATTTTCTAGCACGGATTTAAATTTAATTTAATCTTAATGCTGGTACCGAACACCGAAGGGGAACCAAAGAAATTGTCCAAATGACTACTGTTTACTCCACAAAAGGTCCACTGATCTATAATAAGAAAAGGGTTTGGTGCATTCATCAGTACTCCCCATATACAAACAATAAAATATGCACTGAGTTACGATTAAATTATTAAGCATATCACAAAAGTGGGGACAATTACATCATAAATGATGTTGATGTTCCTTTTGTACACTTTCTCCTCATTACCACTATTTGTTTTTCATGCCCATGACTACCCTTCTTTGATCATCTTTATTTTTTTAACAGTAGTGTTCGTATCAATTTATACACTTGCATTTATTTAATAAGTACCTATTAGTTCTTGTTAGACTATATAGTCTAGTAATTTTGTTCATTAATATTTAGACTGATAAAAAAAAATTACCTATTAATATCTTTTGTCAGTTCGGCTAGAATAATATATATATGACTTCCTTTGAGATTTACCTTTTGTCACGTATTCCTTTTATGTGATTTTGAATATTAGAAGGACTGCATTTACTCTAAAACTTCCCATAAGTGGCCTTAGTGTTTTTAAGCTTGCATTGGTATTTGTTATTTGGATAGCAAATCGTTGAAAAAGGAAATTTAAGGAAAACCCTTAATTTACCAAGCTCTTGAAAGCAAAATAATCTACTTATATGGACAAAAAATATATAAACTAGTTACATTACAGTGAAATAACTAAAAATAAGTATTTTATATCACATTAGAGTAATTATCAAGTAATCAATATTTGTTTACCCGTAAAACACTATAATTAAATTTGAAAACATGATTTATAGATACGTTGATTAATTTTTCGATAAAATAAAATAACAAAGTGCAAACAGAATAAATAAGGATAATTGAAGAAGATACAAGCATGGGCTTTCAGAATGTTCCCATCGGGATCAAGAGTAATTGGAAGATCTTGACAACACTTATATAAAGCTTAAGAGAATGAGAGAAAGAAAATTTGTGTTTTGCTATTAGTATTTCTTGATGTATCACAATAGAATGAAAGCCTCTATTTATACTGGAGTTATGTGGTGTATGATCTACAAATTATGCTCCCTTAATTATCAATATTAATAAAAGGTAATTAAAAGATGATAAAGAATAATAAAAGGTAATAAAGCCTACTAAAGGCTGGAGGAATCTTGGGATCTTATGTAACGTTTCTGTAATGGTCATATCTTGAATTACTTTTTCCGGTCATAGGTTCGTATCCGGTGTCATCCTAGTTGAGTCACAACCGACTGGTCATCCTTGACACATGTCGCTTCCTAAGCTACCCAACTCTAGAGACCGGTTTTTACCGTATACACATAGTTCCTCTACTTTTCGGTTGCCCACTGTAATGTGATCAGGAAATGAAAGATTTTATTCTTTTTACCCTCATTACTGCCTCGTTAAAAATCTTATCAGAAAAAATCTAATTGAAACAAAAATCGGATGAAGGAAAAAAGAGTGCAGAACTTAGGGATTCAGATGACAACTCCACCACCTATTATTCTTTTATCGATGACTGATTGGTGTCGAAGAAGTATTACCATCGCGGAAAGCTTGATCTCGAGTCTTTAGTCTTCACTCGGAACTTCTAATCTTTTAATTTTGTCTCTTACGTTTTTAGTTGTACCCTAAAACTTGGTTTTTAGTTGTACCCAAAAAATTTATAACCTCTTAGCTTTAGAGACTTAAGATTTACCTCTGATTTTGATAAAATCCGAGAATTTAATGCATCTAATTAACTTTACGACCGGTAAACAAATCATCTGACCTTTATCCATTTGATTGGACGGCTTTATAAGAGAGGGTCCTTATATTTGTGATGCTTATGAAGAGGACGTCTCCTGTTCATCTGAGCACATTTGTTCGGAATCATAATCCTTATTTGGTTTTAAATGTGAGCAAAAAATATATTTTTTTCCAGACATATACGAGAATATTTTAGAATTTGCCAGTTTTTCTTCATTCCATTCCTTGAACGGACACAAGTGTTTATAACTTTGTATATACAACAATTTACAGAAAATGAACAAAAACTCATTGCACGAGAATTGCGACAGGCCTGACATTTATTAGGTCTAGCCGGTTCTTGATTCTGATTACTTCTATATATTTTTTCTTCCCACGAGACTGATCCGGAAGTCCCCGATCTTTTATCAGGCAATCACAAGTCCTTTTTATATTTATTCTGGAGCCAGTTCGGCCTATCTCCGGTATCTTGTACGGCCTTTTTCGGGGTCATCTTCATATGCTTACGATACTTATTGGTTGCGATTTTCTGGTGATATGATGCAACAATCCCCAGCGTTTGTACACATTTCTAGTTATTTTTGGGTGACTCATTGCGGGAATGTTCCCGCCTCCTGTTAATCCGTGATCCTAATCGATATGGTTCAAATCGGTGTATGGAATTCCTCCGATCTAAGTTTAGTTGACCTTGATTCTGGACTGTAGAAGATGTCTATATAATTATCTGATCATCTTCTATGTAGATCTTTAACTCGTACCTGTTATGAACACCTGCCCACGTTATTCTTTAAATTCCAACAAACTCTACTTCCTTGAGGTACCAGAGCTTGAGGGATTGAGGCTCTTGGTAAATGCTTCTGCTACCCATTCATATGATACTGCCGGTAACAACATGCGTTTCTTTTGGAACTTTATCACGAACTCTCGTAATAACTCTAAGTCTTCTTGAGTGATTCTAAAAATATCTGTTTTCCTAACTTGAACTTTTCTCCCTCCAATGTGAGCTATAATGAAAGAATCTGCAAACATTTCAAAAGAATCAATCGAGTGTTCAGGTAAAAGTGAGTACCATGTTAAAACTTTTTTTGCTAGGATTTTGTCAAATTTCTTTAACCATACTGAATCGATCTCATGTGGAGCCAATCGTTTCCTTTCATAGCTGTAGTGTAAGTTGTAATGGTTAATGGGATCCGATGTTCCATCATATTTTGGAATATCTGGCATCTTGAATCTCTTTGGGATCAACTCCGAAACCACACTCTGTTTGAACAATAATTGAATATATTTTCTTTTATCCGAGCCCTTTAGGACCAGAGGTGCTCCCGAAATCTGATCTGTCCGAGCATGAAATTCCTTAGCATTTTGATCCATTCGAGATTTATGTTTCTCATACACCTCATGAGTTCAGCTTTGAAAAGATCATTTACGTTGTTCTCATTTCCAGACCATGGGTCTGCTCCATCCGCTTGGTTATAGTTTGATCTGAACTCTTCTCATGAAGCAATGTTTTCGGTTTCTGGGACCGCTTCACTTATTGGCACGCCAAGAGGGACTCGAACTCCAGCATTTGAATTATTTGAAGCCCCCGATATTTCTTGTTGAAGCTCAGTCATTATCCGGTCATATCTTGAGAGATGGTTCATAATTTCCCGTTGTTGTGCTCTCAATACTTTCACGGCCACCGGCTCATCATTCGTATCATCAGGGGTATGACTTCTCTCATGTCGAGTTTTTCTTTCTACCCGATTAGGAGTTGACTTATTCCCATCGAGACGAGTTTCACTCGTTGAACCATCCTGTTGATTTCCATCATGGTGATTGTCCACGGGCTCGTCATTGTTGTTTATTCCAACATTGAGCGAGTTGTTGACATCACTGGGTGCCATAGCTGTTTTATGCTTACAATCAGAAAAGCTTCAAAGTATGTTAGTAAAACATAAGCAGATCAAATAATATCACAATGTCTAAGCCCTGCGGTGGATGCCAAACTATTTACCTGTAAATCGGTACAGTTGAATTTGTAATGTGGTTTATAGACACGTGTATTATTGATCCGATAAAATAAAATAACAAAGTACAAACAGAGTAAATAAGAATAATTAAAGAAGAGACAAGCCTGAGCATTCACAATGTTCCCATCGGGACTAAGAATAATTGAAAGATCTTGATAACACTTGTTTAAAGCTAAAGAGAACGATAGAAAGAAAATCAGTCTTTTGCTATTAGTATTTCTTGATGTTTCACAACAAAATGGAAGTCTCTATTTATACTAGAGCTATGGGGTGTATGATATACAAATTATGCCCCCTTAATTATCAATATTAATGAAACATAATTAAAAGGTGATAAAGAATAGTAAAAGTTAATAAAGTCTAATAAAGACCGGAGAAATCTTGGGATCCTCTGTAACGTTTCTATAACGGTCATATCTTGAATTGCTTCTTATCCTCCCAACACCCTAATCTTGGGATCCTCTTGAGAACGTTTTTTTCCGTATACGATATCATATATAATACAATTTCTTTTTACGAGATAAAATTTTCGATTTCAATTCTTTTTATTTTGGTAAAGATACTACTCTCTTTGTTCCATTTTATAAAATAATACTTTTGGTATGTTACAATAAGAATGACACTTTTTATACTTGAAAATTCTTTTAACTCTAAATTGTTATTTTTGCACGCTCTTATAATTATAATAATATATTACTATGTCTAAGACTGCAAGTCTTAAGAATACTTTTGAATATTAGAAAAAATTCCTTTATTTTTTAAAACTCCTTATCCCGGAATCCGCCGTGTACATTGAAACAAAGTACTATACTGAGGGTATCTAGCTGCATTACTACGAGTTTGTCACTGAAACACTACCACAAAGCAGGGTTTGTTACTCAAATAATGTCTTTTTTCTTTTGGATTTTTTTGTGTGTTGAAGTTATATTGAAAATAGTATCTCTACCTTTATAAGATAAATATAAAGTATTCATACACACTAGCCTTTCCAGATCTCACTTACGAGATTTTACTGGGTTTTTGCTGTTGTTGTAGATAATGAAAACCTCACAAAATAAGACCTCATTTTGCCCATTGATGTTGGCAACTTTTTTTTTTGAAAATATTGTTCGTTCATAGATTATGATCAGCTTTGAAAAAAAATTCAAATCGTTTCCAAGTTCCCAAAATCTATTTTAAGGTAATTTTTGGGTGAATTTTTTTCTTCCACTCACAAAATTTTAGATTTTTTTTTTCTAATAAAATGGACGTCCAAATATAATTTCAAAATTTATTTTTCAAAAACTATATTTCAAGTTTCAACCAAATCTATGTCCAAATGCTAGTCTGGAAAAAACAATTTGTAAATAAACTAATCTAAATTACCAATCTATTATAATAGGTAATAAATTTTTCGGTAACTAGCATTTATTCTTCTGTCGTCCTCGTTTCATTCACATGTATTTTGTCTGTATATATATACGATCTTTATAGTACAGTAATTTGTATAGTGCTAAATAAAAGATTTGTCATGTGGGACATTAGGGAAATCAAGTCTATGTGGTAGCTAATTTGTATAGACTTGCCAGAGATTAAGCTACCTATTTAAATTATAATCTCTCAATTCTGTTATATTTGTATCGAATTTTAATTCATCAACTTGGACTTAAACCTAAAGCATGACTTTTTGTAGGTACTAGCTTTTAGCATAATTACATCATTAAAATATTACCTTAGAAAAATAAAAATTCTTTTTCTTGAATGAAGACTCCAAGAACCAGCCCAAATCAGATTCTTTCTTTTTTCAACCCCTCTTTTTACACTCTCTTCTCTCTCTCTCTTTCAATACGGCTGTTTCTGTTTCTGCTGTGTTACTACTGCTTTTGTTTTTAGCTCTGTTTTTGACACCTATAAAATGCCCCTCTGCTTCATTGAACTATCTCCTTCCTCATTCCATTGACAGAAGAGGGCCGGACTTGTTGTGTAAAAGAGAGAAAATAATGTATGCAGAGACTGGCCTAATGTTCCCTTATTTTCAGACTTTTCCTTCTGAAGTTCAACAATTTGAAGACTTCTGTTCCTCTCAGGAACCTAATGCTTCAATGGTAGTTAAAGAAAGCCCTTTTTTTTCTATTTGTTTTTTTATTGGTTGGCATTTTTCTGATTTAATTAAAATGCAAAAAAGATTTGAACTTTGAAATGCGAGATGATGTAGACTTTTAGGGTTAGTGGGTTTTCATTCTTGGCTTTTCAAGTAGGGTGCTAAATTAGGGTTACTGATTTTAAGTGTTGTGTCAAGTGTATTTATTGTTTCTCTGAAGTCTTTTAGGTGAAATCATGGTCTTTAGAGTCCAAATCCCTCCAACTGTATCTTGTTCTTTTGTTTGGGTTTAAGTTTTCTGCCTAAGTTTCATCTTCTTTACTACTAGTAATTTGTGAAATGAAGGATAAAGAACCAATTCTTCTTCCCCTTTCTAATTTCTTTCTAAGTAATTGGAGAAATGAAAGACAAAGAACCAGTCTTTTTATGTTAATTTCTTTCCCTTTTCACTTGATTGTCTTTACTAAATAGTTGAGTGTAACTCTCCTTTCCAAACAGGAAAAGTTGAATTGTTGCTTAGAAATATATAATATGATGTCTTATGGTGGTATGTAGAGTATAAATGGAAAGCATGTGAGTTCACGACATGTGCTAGATCTGTATGTTGAACAAAGAGGAAAGAAGGCAGAATATCAAAATCATGAGTTGCCGTGTTCATTATTCTCTTTACCTTCATATAAAAAAAACATAAGTGGCCACGAGTTACTTCCCATGTGTTTCCCTTTCTGATTCTTCATTTTCCTTTTTTTGGCGGCCAAGTTGTCGTTAAGGCCTCACTTTTCACCCCACTTAAAGAGTTCAAATATTGAAAAAGTTGGAAAAGAAGGAAAAAGAGAAAAGCAAAAGTTAAGTTTCACCTTTGTTATTTAGAGGATAGGGAGTTCTGTTTGGTTGGTGTCTTTGATTCTCTGAAGAGGGAGAACAACATTGCGGAAACTTTCATTTGGGAGCTTAAAGGTTAAAGTTAGTAACTTTCAGAAGGTAGTAAGAGAACCTAGTTGATCTCAGCACACTATTAAAATAAGTTCTTTTTACATGGAAATATATCGACTTCATGGTTGATTCGGTCTGATCTTATCTTTGCTTGAAATGTACAAATGACAATAGCTGATTCTCTTGTCATTAGTTGTTGGTGTTGTTCTTTTCCAGGTTTGTTTAACTTAATGGACATTATCTAGTTTCCACTATCTATATGAATGTGCTCTCTATCCCTCTCAATCTTTCCCTTTTTTCCTTCTCGGGGTGTGTGCATGCTGAATTACTTAGAAAGCTGTTTGGTTCTTCTCCTCCACCTCTTATTTACTTTATATACATAACAGAGAATAAACAAGGGCTGCCATTATCTATCGCTGTTCGTCATAAGAATCCTTTTGTGTTGTTTGTTCTTTTAATAAGACAAGAATCTTTGCACTTTATTCTATCAGAAGTTCCTGATGGTGAGCTTTGAGCAAATCACCCTGGTACCGTATGATTGACGAGATATGAAAGCTCATGTGGTTTATTTTGTGCTTCTGCCATGACATAAATATCGAGTCCCTTTGATTTGCTATAAGTGATGGTGTATGGTACTAACATATGTCAGGTTTGAGTGATCTTGAAAGCCTGATAGCATTTGAGTAATGATTTATCACTTTCTGTTCTAATTCTTTATTGCTATTGCTCAGTGTATTTTAGTTAAACTCCTCACCGTGAAGCATCAAATTATGACATTTAACGTTGTGTTGAGTTGACAGGTCTATGCCTTTGATTTTGGTTCTGTGCTAAATTTACGTGGTTCAGACCAGATCTTATGAAGCGTTTTGTTTGTCACTTTCATAAAGCATTAATTTTGAATTCTCATGTTGGTAATCTCGACAGGGATCCAACATATCAGAATATGACCTGGGGGGAGAAGGGGATCTCTTTAAAGCTCCACAACCTATTATTGAAGAACCATTGATGAGCCTTGATCCTATGACTGCTGCTATTTCAATGATTTCTTGTGCCGAAGATGCCATCTCGCCGCAAGGACTCAAAGTTTCAGATCTAGAAACATCGTTTGAGAATGAACAACTCCTGAGTGAAGTTTTCTATGAATGCAAAAAAGACCTATTTGACAAAGATGCAATTGATATACCCTTCTCTGAAATTTTGGACATGAAAATTCCTATCATGAAGGCCGATGAAAACCTGACTGCAGATGAGAACTTGGTTTCTCAAGGATCTTTCCAGAAAAGTATCAGTTCAGGGTCTTTAACCTCCATGGAGTGGATACATGGGGCTCCAATGAGGCCCAATTTTATAGATTTTGGTGGAATGGACTTTGGAGCTGTTTATGGTATGCGAAGAGCATACAGTGAAGGAGACATAAAGGTCAATTTTTAAGTACTCTAATGTGTTGTTTCAATTATGATTGGTTTGTGTTCCACCTATCTTTCATTTTATCTTCTTCTTTTTTTCTGAAAAACTTAGAAATAATATTCTTTATTCTTTAAACAATGAATATCCCTTTTCTTTCTTGCTCGGTTGGCCTGATATGATGATATCTATGTTTTCTTGTTAACGTCGAGTCAGAGATGAAGGAAAGATCTTAAAATCAAGCTTTTACATCAGGGAAGTATTGATTTTATGATGTAGAGTCATTAATTGAATTTTGAGAGTAAGAACACGATAGTTGGAAGATCCATGTTTTAGTAATATGAAACTTCCTCTAGTAATATTATAAAGAGCATAGAATTCAATGAGATTCTCAATTCTCCTGAAAAAGATAATGGACTAAGTGAACTGGTTAATCAGAGGCCTTTTAAGTCAAACTAGTGAATTCCACCGTTTATTGATGCTGCTATCTGGTTATCACTATTTTCTCCTTGATCACTTCCTCTATATAGTCTTTTTGTCCGTCATTGTAGACGTATTGTTAGCTTGGGAGGATGTGCAAAATCTAGGGATAAGGCAAGTACTTATTCACCTCGTCTCTATTTGTAGCGAGTGGCTGAGAGCCATAGCTGTCACTGGTTTGTACCCTTTGATTGAGTTGCCTGCATTTGTTGATTCGCAATGAAGTACCAGCTGTGAAATGTATAGATGTTTTTGGCTTATTCAAGAGAAAGAGGCTCGGTCACTGATACTGTATTTTTACTGCAGACTCTGGGTAATGGCAACATAAATCTGATCCATTCTCCGCTGGGTCAACCACAAATTATCGGAGGTTCCACTGCTGAAATTCGCAAGGAAAAGCTTTCCAGATATCGGAGCAAGAAGAATAAGAGGAATTTTGGCAGAAAAATCAAGGTATTTTTCAGCAATTACTTCTCTTTAATTTTAGTGAAATCGAATGGAAACGATCCAACTGTTCATAAAATATTAGTACTAGGTAAGAAGAGAGACTACTAGAGCTTCTCTCTGTTTTTGAGCAACTGTGTCTGCAGTCATTTGGTTGTAGAGAAGCAAAGGTGAAATGACTCGTGCGGCTGTTTTGTTGGCAATAAACTCATGGTGTTTCTGTTTGCAGTATGCTTGCAGGAAGGCATTGGCTGATAGTCAACCAAGGATCCGTGGAAGGTTTGCCAAGACCGAAGAAAGCGACACATCAAAGAAGCATTAACAGTTTTAACTATCTCTGAGTTGAAACAAGAATTATAGTAAGGTAGTAATGGAAAGGTTATATTAGCTGATGATATAATAGCAAATGGAAGCTAGCTTTAGAATAGGATCTGCTCAAATAAGCTGGGGATCCATCCATCCAACAATTTGCAAGTTTGTTAAAAAAATCTTTGTGTAGGGGCAATAATCTTTGTAGATTAGACAAACCAACTAGTGTTGTATATAGTGTTTGTTAAATAAAACTCTGTAACTTGCTATTAATGCTCATAACGTATTTCTGAGATCTCTTATGTTCAGACGGTTGCACACCATATTCTATTCTTGATTTGATCTTGAGTGGTGGCTTACCGATAGAGGTGCTACTCTGTATCTTTACTGAAACAAGATTCTGTTAACACCAGGCACTTCCCCGCCTAACGCAATAATTACGACCAGCTTCAATTTGGACATAGATTTGATTGAAATTTTAAAAAAGAATTTTTGAAGTAATGTTGAAATATAATTTTTGATAGTTGAAGTTGTGTTTGAACATATATTTTATTTGAAGAAAAGTTTAAGTTTTGTGAGTGAAAGAAAAAATTTCACCCAAAAACTGCCATAAACCAGCTTTTGGGAATTTGAAATTTGTTGAAATTTTTTTCCCAAAACATGATCATATTTTATAAATAAATAATGTTTTCAATCTTTTTTTTTGAAAAAATAAAGTCAAAATCTATGATCAAACGAGAGCTAAGATAGTTGGGTTGGTTATACGAATCATCTTTGTTTTACATCCATTTGAATATGTTCCATTTCATTATTCAAAATTTTAGGTTCTTTTACCACTAAAAGTATATTTTTTAATCGCTCTCAACCAAGGAAAAGATAATTAAAAGGAGAAACTTACACAAATGTCCCAAATAAGTCTCAACTTACTAATTTCTAGTCACTAGTCATAGACTTATCAAAACTAGCCAAACACATATAAAAATTGAAAAACCAAATAAATAAGATTCTTTCTCTTAAAGAATAACATGCAAAAATCTCCTTCCATATTTTTAAGCGTGATTAGCAACATTAGATGCAAGACAAAAAGAAAATTTCATGGATGAGGTAGCAAATAAGGTGATGAATATATATATATATATATATATATATAATATTCCAAAAATCTAAGCAAAAAAAGAACTTTTTCAATGGGTATAATTGAAATTCATTGAAAACATATAGATAAGTCAATATACAAAATTTGAGGAAGATTGGAGGTGATTTAGACTGGTTTTGTATCAAAATTCATAATTAAATCGAGTTCAAAATTCTTCTGCGACACATGTATCAAACAGGTATCACGCATGTATCTCACACACAGGTATACATGTGATACACAATTGATAGATATGTGATATCATTTTTTTATGTTCAGTTTTTATTTCGAATATTCAATTCAAACCACCTCAAAACTTCACCAAATCATCCCAAAACTGAGATTCAAGCTCCTTAAGATGTACCCAATCTATTCTAACAACACCCACTCAAAAGAAAGCAAAAATTTGACCTTCTTTGCTACAAATAGCTAATTGGCTAATATTAATAATATTTGGCTAATATTAGTAATATTTTAAGAATTGGTCAATTTTTGTAATGAGCTACTTATAAATGGACATAGCTGGTAGTTTCCCAATTAAAAATAAAAGAACATTGATCATCTCGCAACCCTGTAATGGAGAACCTTACTCAGCGATAAGGCCCATGGGCTAGCAATTGTTTCTGTTATGAGACTGGACGATGCAACACATGTAGTAGAAAGAAAAAATGGCATGGTATAACAACCTATTAAGAAAATTGGCATAAAAAGTCCTAGTTTAAGATATTGGCACCCTATAGCCCAACTTTAAGTTTTTATTTGTTTTAATTGGTATATCATAGCCAATTTTATTGTTATTCAAAATCAGAAGTAACGTTCAGCACTTTCCACTCTCTCTTCTCCTCTCTCCTTTTTTGCGCTATTCTTCTCTATCTTCCCCAAATTCCATATTTAATACAGAACATTTGTGTATTGATAGAACCCTCATACTTGACTATATATTTTTCTTAAACCTTTTTATTTAGTACTAGTATCTTTTCTTTTATATTTGAATTCTTTTAACATGCATCAGCTGTGAGATTTATGAAAATGTATGGAACTATTCTTCTGAAGATGCGTAGTTGCGAGAATTTTATGATATTCACTGTCTACATAGATGGCTTAGTATAATTATTTTTTTAAATGTAGAAATGAGATTTCTATGTTGCATTGGATACAAAATTATCCTGTTCTCGTTGGAGCTCACATACCAATGTTGGGGTTGTTGATGAGTTAAAGTCGAAATTGACGGATGAGCAGATTCAAATGTTTAGGAAAACTTGTTTCGGCTATTTCCTCGATTTGTCTCCTGGTGTTGTACAGAATCAAGTTATACGGTTCTTAATGTCAAGGGAACTGGTTCAATATAGTGAGAATGAGTTTTACGTCAAGATCAATCATAGTACCATGTGTTTTGGGATTAGAGAATTTACAATTATATATGGTCTAAGGTGTGTTGGTGAAGTCAACGATGATGGAACTTATAACGAATCAAATAGGCTCAATGATGCCTACTTTCCCGACTGTGATAGAGAATCAAAGGGAAACCTTATTGATTTTTTTAGCGCAAAGAGATGGCAGTCAGATAATGATGCTCTAATGATTTCGTTATTGTACTTTATATACACCTTCTTATTTTTTACAATTAGTAAAAGATCTTTTGTAAGTAATCGAGATTTTCTTTTTTGATTGAGAGTGGGGAATACGAACAGTTTCCACAGGGGAATGTTGTATTCCAAGCTTTGATTGGTTTGGTGAGAAACAATTTTAGATTCGTAAAGAAGTTTCATAAGTTTGGCAGTTTACCACTTGCATTGCAGATTTGGATTTATGAGTGTTGTTCTGAAGTAGATCCCAATATTTCCACTCGTGTTGCAAGCCGAATGTCACAGATACTAAATTGAATGTAACAGAAAGACCTAGCTTTGAGAAATTATGCAACGGCATGTTGGGAGAATCAAGAACAAGATAAAATTGTTACATTTATATTTGTACTTTAAAGTATTCTGTTATGTTAAAGTAATTGTTATGTTTTTATATTTACACTAAACACAATGATACACATTTCTATGCATAATAATATTCAATTTATGATGCTTGATATACAATTTTTATGTAGAATTTATGTACTTAGCATCATAAATTGTTGATTTTTTGTTTATTGTAGCTGGTGTTTACAAATATTTCTGCAACTGTGGATGAGTTAGGTGCATTATATTTGCCCATGAATGTTGAATATGCTGTACAAAAAGGTATTGTTTATGTGGATGTTTGTCAATTTAGTGTCAATGAATCTGGTTACATAACGCCGCCTTCGAAAAGGAGCTACAACCAGCAGTAACCAATATAAATAGTAATGCCCCAAATGATCAAAGTCTTTTGGAGGAAAAATATAGGATAAGTGACTTAAGGTATGTTTGTTTTCAAATTACATTTGTTGAAATACAGTGAATATTTTGCCAATAAATATTTTTATTTTTGAACTCTGTTCAGCTGAGAAGGGAATATAAGTCTTTCAAAAAGTATGTGATGGAGTCATTCAAGAAAGTATTTAATGGTAATATACCCGCACACGATTTCGATCAAAAGATTCGATGAGAATGCTTTTGAAAATGTAAGAATTCTTTCAAGTTAATATTTTGTGAATCTTCATTCTTTTATTTTTATATAAAGCCTTTTTATTATTTTGTTCTAATTGTATTCAGCTTAGCAAGGATTTCTTTTCATTCAAAAAGTATGTGATGGACTCTTTTGCTAAATTATTTGATGAAAACAACAATCTTCATAACATATTCTCTGAGAAGAGTGATGCAAAGGTATTCTAATCTAAAAAAGAATAATTTATTTCAATATTTTAGATTCAACCATTCATATTGTTATGTATATATTATATGAAATCATTATATTCACTAATTGTGTAACAAAGTGATGGAATGGTTGATGGGTATGGTAATGGAGACATCGGTTCTCCTAATAACAATTGTCACACCCCTTTTCTACCCGTTAAAAGATATATGTGGCGTTATTGTGTTAAAGGGCTTTTCCAATTAAAGTGACAACTTTGAGTAGGGATTATTTTATTTACAGAGTCGTCACTTGGAATTGATTTTCGGTGTTCCAAGTCACCTTTTATTTGGATCCCTAGTCAAAGGAAGATTTAACTCTTTTATTATTGGTCTGCGAAGGCAAATCCCGGTAAGGAATTATGTTGACCGGGGNGTCTGCGAAAGCAAAGTCCGGTAAGGAATTCTGTTGACCGGGGAGAAGGTGTAAGGCATTCCCCGAGTCCCGTGGTTCTAGCACGGTCGCTTTATTGACTTAAACTTGGCTTAAATTAATTCTGAATAAACTGTGTTTTATTAATTTCTGTGTTTTACTCGTCCGCTTTTACTTCTTGATCATTAGATTTATAAGGAAAATAATTTTGGAAATATTACGTTGTCATAATCACGCTACGCAAGCGAATGCGTGATCGAGACGAAATTTATTAATTTTATCATAACAGCGCTACGCAAGCGAATCCGCAATTATGACGAAGATTATTAGTACTTTGAGAAGAAGAAAAAAATTGCTACATTTAAAGGAATTAATTAAAAATCAACTATTGCGCTACGCAAGCAAATCCGCGATTTTGGCAAATTATTAGTTAAGAAAAAGATTAACAAAAAAAAACTAAAGAGTATGAAATGACATTGTTGAATTAATTTATTTAATGTTAAACATTACGCTACGCAAGCGATTCCGTGAAGTTACAGCGCGCCTACTAATTGCCTAGCGTTTAAATTAATTGAAAATATTTTAGCTATTAAGAAGAAAAACTAAATATTTAAAGAGACATACACTTTTATTGCATCTATTGGAGAAAGCTTTATTTTTAATCATCTGGGCTAGCTTATGGTTGTCTTAGGAGAAATGGGTCAGCCTCTTTATTTACTTTTATAAAGAAAAACAGAATGAGCCATCTAGCTTAATTAATATTGGGCGCGCAAAAAATGAGTTTTCTTGGCCCACGTAGTTATTAAACAAAATTGGGCAATTTAGCATGCTTCAGACCTGGGCCTAATTTACAGGGCCAAATTACTTTATCTCTTACATGATACATCATGGCCTATTAGCTCCAAAAGACTACTACCAATTTATTTACTATATATAGATAAATACTACAATCCAGTTAACCTGGAAGTAATCCAACAAGCAAATAACAGTGATAAAAACTCTTAGCTTATTAGTAATACAAATACAACGAGTCAGGAGACAAATGGGCGCATGGATCTACTTGACTTTTAGCTTACAAGAGACTTTCCTTACTTCCAAAATTAATCCTTTCACCATTTCTCCAAAAAATAAAAGGTCACAACACACTAAAAATTTCATCTAAACTATCATCCAACTCAAAGTACATAATGAACAATGACAATAGATAAACAAACGAAGACAACGTAATTTTAAGAAAAATAAATAAATAAATAATAACATGATGGAAGAACAAATAGGTAATGTAACATTGACTACGCTTAACAAAATGAAGTAAACGAAAGAAAGAGGCCTTTTAGCAACTAGATAACACACTAACAGAGTATTGTTTTGTGAACAAAAATGAAAGTTATAGCTAAATATAACATATTCACATGTTATAACATTGATGCAACAATTATCTTAAGATCGAAATCAGATATCTCATGTTCCACCAATCAAACAGATTCAAATCTTTTCATTGTCATCAAGAATCTGCAATACAAAAGTTCAAGGGTTACCTGATTTGTAACAAGATGAAATTTACTGGCAGAAAATCAGCAACAAGACAGCAGAAACAAACAACGAAACAACAGCGAACATCAAACTCCAGGACACCAGACAAAGCTTGAACCAACAGACCAAACAAAGTAGAAAACAGATACCTAAGGGACTTGTCTATTTTTTCTGGAACCTATGAAGAGGAAACTGAAGCCCTTTTGTTCTCTCAGTTGCTATCTTTTCTATTGATCTTGTCTTCCCTTTTTTTTAGTGTTAAGAGATCTTTCAATATGTGTGTCCAGGATCCAAGATGAGGGAAGAATTCCCATTTATATATGAGAATAAAAGACTTTGGGACAGATCTGTTTTAGCCAAAAATCTATCCAAAAATGATGAGTTTTTGACCAAAAATCTGCCCAAAACCAAAATTTTTTCCAATGAACAGTTTTTCCTTACCAAAATGGACAGAATTTTGGAGTATTGTACTCCAAAACAGTCCCCGAACAGTAAAAGAAACCAAACAAAGGTCCTACACTCAAGTACCCTCCCTTTCTTCCTTTTTTCTCTTAGTCCCTCTAACCAAATCCAAAGCTAACTAGTTCACAAAAAGAAACCATATTCATTCTGGTTCAAACAGCTAGGAACTCGAACAAGATCAATTAAGAGTCAACTAGTAGGAATCAACAAGGCTTGAATATATAACTACCTATGCTGAATAACTACTTCAAACTTAATCTAGTTAATTTGGACTAACACTGAATTTTTTAAACACATAAACTATTAAATTAAGCTAAAACATGACATCAAAACAAACCAAAACTGCAATCCGATAGGTGATTCAAGCCTAACGAGCGACTAAACATCATCAACAAACAACAAATATACTAATATAAGCAAACTGAATCATTGATTATCGGAACCTAAACTTTAATCCTAAGAACTATCACAATCAAGAATTAAAGGAGCATGAAATGGCTGATTTAAGATTTTAGTTCAAGCGACTACCAATACCAATGATAAGGACGAAAATGAAACACGACGATTAGGCACGACATGTATTAACAGTGACATATTCCCAAAATTGATTAACTTAAACAAAAGCGAAATCAGAAATTATACTAAACATGAAGGTTAAACAAAAATAAGTAAAACATAATCTAATCTACCAAAAAAAACGACACAAAAACAGAAAACTTAAAACTTTAGCGGATGGATTAGGATTCCAGTTATAGTCCGGAGATATTGAATTTCAATTAATCTCCAGAGACATCACTCAATTACAACACACTGATGACTAAACTAAAACCAATGATAAGAGACAAAACTTGACAGTTAACGCCAAATAAAATACGTATTAAACAGCGAAGACATTAAAACTAATTAGCCTAAATAAGTAAGAAATCAGAAACTAGATTAAACAATCATTGACAAACCTTAAACTAAACTAAAATCCTAGGACAACCACAAAAGAAAACAGAAAAAAAAAAAGGCGGGGAAAATGATTAAGATTTTTACCATCTTACAATCCAAATGCCCGAGACAGTGGTGGAAAGCCAACTCGACAACAATGTGAACTTCGAGCATGATTTTTAAATTGGCGAATCGTGACCGTGATTTTCAGTGAGCCAGTGAAAAATGATGACGAGCGACCTTCTAACGAACCTTTCTAAGCGGCAGACGTTTTCCAGGTCGTGTCTACTCAAAACAACCAGCGGCTCGAGCACGAGGTGGTGGTGAGACGGCCATGGGGGCTGCTGGCCCAGATTCGGCCAGATTTTTAGAGGGGTTTGAAGGTTTTGATGCTTGGAATGGAGAAGAGGAGAGCGGGAGGAGGCCGGTGGTGTAAAATATTTGGAGTTTGGAGTGGTGGACGGCGGCTAGGGTTTCGGCCAAGGTTAGATTAATGGAGATTGAGAGGGGCTATGGGGATTTGGGGTTCGGATTCATGGAGAGGAGGTTGAGACGAGTGGGGGGTGAAGTTTTGGTGGTGTTTGGACGGCGGCAGGCGGTGGTGCCGCCATGGCGAGGGGCGGCGGCGGCGGCGGCAGAGGGTGAGTGAGAGAAGAGAGAGGGGGATAGGGTTTAGATTTTGGGTTAAAATGACCAAAAATCTGATGTTTGAAGGCTTTTATATGCCAAGTGAAATTAAATCNGGCGGGGAAAATGATTAAGATTTTTACCATCTTACAATCCAAATGCCCGAGACAGTGGTGGAAAACCAACTCGACAACAATGTGAACTTCGAGCATGATTTTTAAATTGGCGAATCGTGACCGTGATTTTCAGTGAGCCAGTGACAAATGATGACGAGCGACCTTCTAACGAACCTTTCTAAGCGGCAGACGTTTTCCGGGACGTGTCTACTCAAAACAATCAGCGGCTCGAGCACGAGGTGGTGGTGAGACGGCCATGGGGGCTGCTGGCCCAGATTCGGCCAGATTTTTAGAGGGGTTTGAAGGTTTTGATGCTTGGAATGGAGAAGAGGAGAGCGGGAGGAGGCCGGTGGTGTAAAATATTTGGAGTTTGGAGTGGTGAACGGCGGCTAGGGTTTCGGCCAAGGTTAGATTAATGGAGATTGAGAGGGGCTATGGGGATTTGGGGTTCGGATTCATGGAGAGGAGGTTGAGACGAGTGGGGGGTGAAGTTTTGGTGGTGTTTGGACGGCGGCAGGCGGTGGTGCCGCCATGGCGAGGGGCGGCGGCGGCAGAGGGTGAGTGAGAGAAGAGAGGGGGGCTAGGGTTTAGATTTTGGGTTAAAATGGCCAAAAATCTGATGTTAGAAGGCTTTTATATGCCAAGTGAAATTAAATCTATGCCATTGGATCAAGAATAAGGAAGGGCTCAGATTGAGTCTTGGTTTCACTTGATGAAACGACGTAGTTTCATCATAAAACTACGCCGTTTTGAACCAACGCTTGGCCAACCCTCAATTGGACTGGGTATGGACGAATTGGGCTCAGGTTTTGGGCCAATTTGGCTCAATTTTAATTAAAAAATACAATAGCCCAAACTCTTAACCCCTAATTATTTTGTTTAGTCCTAAAGGAAACATACAAGTAGAAGAAAAAATCTTTTTGGTGTATATAATTTATAGATACAAAACTAAAATATACAAATAAAAGGTAAAAATATTTTTGGTATTTTTAATAAAGGAATGCAAATAAAAATGCACAACCAATTAAAATCATCCAAATACTATTATTAAAAGTATGCAAAAATTAGGTATTCACAACAATCATGACCAAGGTACTAATAATGTTGTTCATGTGCATGAGACTAACCAAATGAATATGATAAGCCAAGTCAACCAGGGAGATACCAATGTTCTCCATGGTATATTTGGAGGCATGTTTTATTTTCTTAATTATTTTACATGTTTATGCAATCAACACGTAAAGTTATTTTAATATCTTTTATGATTTTTTTAAATAGACCGATTGGATAGTGTGGGTGAATGTCATAAAGATTTTCCTACTTTTGATGGTGGTGATTATCCGATTCTAAGGGAGTCTCAGATTGCTATACTTGAACAAACTGTTGTTCAAAAAGCTGTTGATGTGCCAAATGACCCAATGCCAAAACAATCCACAAGAGTAAGATGTATTGGAAAATATGAGAAGTCTCCATATATGCCACTTGATTCAGGAGATTGCAGTTTTGTAGCACTAGTGCCTAAGCAATATTTTAACCTTAAGCATCCTTTTAACGTTGACATTGGGGTTGAACATGATCTTGCTTTGCGTTGGGCTTTTGGTCAATTTGTTGATGCGGGGACGTATAAGAAAACCAAGTAAGTTAATTTTTAATATGTAGCTTAAATTTTATTATTTTAATAATTTATTTCTTTTTTGAAGATGTTTTTATAATTTTTTTAAGAGTGGATGCAATTTACAAAAAGGGAAAAGATTGGATTCAGCGTTATGTCTTTGGAGTTCATCATATTGTCAAGAAAGAATGGTTTCACACTTTGAATTACAGTGGTCGAGCTTTGGACGACACGGTATATTTTTGTACTCCTTTTACATCAGATTATATCATTGTGTGTGTGTGTGTATATATATGTGAAGTTAAATCCCAATATATGTTCTGTCATACATGTTAATTTTAAACCAATATGTATAACGGCATGTATATCATAAACTCGCATGTATATCAGTATGTTCTAGTGATCCCTCACTTAACTGCCTTACTTCTGTGGATTACTTGAATGGTTACATTTTGGAGAACTAATGTATGGTTAATGCTTCAGGTGAATAGTAAGCTTACCAAGTTAATTTTTCTATTATTGCTTTTAAGGAGTTGAGAGCTCACATGAACTAAATTGATAACATATCTTCTTACATTAGGTAATGCATAATATGATAGGCCGAATTTGTGTATAATTGAAGATTATCTGCGTGCCTCCTTATGCCAAAGTAATTGCTCCAGAGTCATTCTTTTTGTGCAGTTGTATGTCCGTTGTCTAGTGAGAAATTCTGATATTTTTATCTCCTTGTGTACAATACTTATTATATCATATTTTCGGAGGGAAGTTTTAGAATCTTCATTTTCTGCTAGTTATGAATGCCCTTATTTGGTATTTTACTATGTGATGCATTACTAATTATAGTTTCTGCAATCTGATACCTATTTTTTCTAGTATTGTTTTTTAGAGAACTCTATGTATATATTTACCTCTCTATATATATGTAACTAATAGTCGTACTGTCATTTATAACCATATATACATAATGAAATTAATTATATAACTGCCATGTATAATTGTATATTAAAACACTCAACTATATGGATATTGTGTATATCTACATGTATATCAAACCCAAAATTTATTATCTACATGTATATCTTGTAGTTGATGTATTTCCCATGTACTGACATGTATATCAAATATTAAAACACATAACTATATGTGTATACTAATTTATTTCATGTACATTTTACTGTATATCATACAATGTTTAACTTAAACACGTCTGTCTTTGCTTACATACTTAATTTTTTTTTAAATCTTTAATTGTTATATTTATTCAATGAAATCTGTTTTTTTTTTGTGGCAACATATTGATGTCATCTTCTACTATCTAAGGAAAAAAATAAAGTATGATTTTAACATTTCAGAGTCTTTCACCACAACTAAATTTCCATTTTGTGTTAAGATAAAATCATTGTATGATCAATTTCTTGCGAGCAATAGGGACTATGGTGTCATCCCTAAGGATCATGAAATAGCTGAGTATTGCGAGGCTCATACATGCCTTGCAATGTTCCGTGGCACACTGTCGATCATGTACTAATTCATATATGCTTAAAATATGAATGGCATTGAATTTTGGGTGGGTTGACTTTTAATGATAGGTGCATACACGTGTATGATTCCATCAGAGGAGCGCGTCATGATGCTAAAATTCGCGAGGCCGTTGAACCATATGCAGTGTTGATTGCTCGTTTCTTGGCTAGTACATGATTTTACAGAAAGAAACATGATATTGATTTGATCAATGAACTCTACAGAGACAGACCACTTGTTCATCTGTTAGCTATTCACATAGTTGATGATTTGTCACAACAAGAACATGCGTATGTTAAGCTTCAATCTATTTTATTTTTTAAAATAATAATATATTATTAAAGGGTGCTGAATCCTTCTAACTTATCTTCACTTTCTTTTTAGTGATTGTGGTGTATATGTGGCATCTTTTGCCGCATATTTTATCCATCAAAGATCAATTCCAGCTTACTTTAATGCAAAGCAACATCGCAAACAATTTGGTACATTGTTGCGGGATTATGGCAGAACCAAACAAGAGAATGAAGATGAAAGTGAGCCAGAGTTTTCTAAAAGAAGTTTTAGAAAAAATGCTCCTGTAACATTGAAGAACAATTAGTCTTATTCTTTAGTTTAGTTATCTGTTATTTTGGGATCTGTAAACACATTTGTGTTTTATTCGTTATGGCACAATATTTTTAATATATTATTTATCTTTTGCAGGTTAAACGTATCTTTTGCCTTTTTTTTGTGAAATTAAGAAATTACTAGCATATAGCATGGGTATTTCGATATTTATGCAATTTTTTTTGTTTTGTTTACTGTTTATTCTATTTTTTAAAATTTAGATGTGTATGTCTAAATTTTCTTTCCCATGCTCATGTCTTTATAACATGTGAGTCAACACTTGATAGTGTATAAATTAAGTTAGACAACAGACAAATATCGCGGATATTAAGTAAGACAACAGACGAATATCGGTTTCACAACACGACTAGATGCCAAAATTAGGAATTTGAAACAAAAGCTGTAGAATAAGAATGCACAGATTGAGTAAACATAATCATAACTGGTGAATTGCTTGTCTTCTTTTTCTTTCGGCTATTTTGATAACTAACAGAAATGAATGTTGTCCATTTTGCAATTTCATCCCCTAGCTAATACACATTAACTATCTTTTTTTAATACTTAGTATAATTTAAAATTGAACTATTTTGTGTCATGCTATAAATAACATGTATATCGTAAACTAGGTTATGTATATCAGTAAACAAACAACACCAGTATTTTGTATATCTCTATCTCCATGTATATCATTACTTAATTGTACAACTACATGTATACATTTAATTAAACTAACATGTATATTTTGATTTGTATATCCGTCAACTAATAACACTAGTATTGTGTATATCTCTATCCCCATGCATATCAATACTTAATTGTGCAACTACATGTATACATTTAATTGAGTTAACATGTATATCCTGATATGTATATCCGTGAACTAACTACACTAGTATTGTGTATATCTCTATCCCCGTGTATATCAATACTTAATTATGCAACTACATGTATACATTTAATTGCGCTAACAGGTATATCTTGAAGTCACGATCCGATTTACCCTCTGAAGGTGTCGTGACGGCACCTAGTCTCTACGACTAGGTAAGCCTACTATAAAGGAGGAAAATTGAAATGAAACACAGGCAATAAAGGGGATAAGGGCAATGAAATAAATAACGTATTGGCCGCTCGGCTCATACAAAAATATAACTTCCCAAAACCTGGAATGTCGCAGACAATCACAAGCTTCTAACACTACTGTAGCTCTAACAAAAACTGGAAAGTACATAAGAACAACTCTACAAGATAGAATGGAAGGAGACTCGGAGGATTCTTCGGACGCGACAGAAATACCTTGTAGTCTCCTAGAATCAGCAGCAGCGACTAACCACGAGGTTGATAGCTCGTACCTGGATCTGCACACGAAAACATGTGCAGGAAAGGGCATGAGTACACCACATTTGGTACCCAGTAAGTGCCAAGCCTAACCCCAGTCAAGTAGTGACGAGGTCAGGTTAAGGCTCTACTGGATTTCTATACAATAGATTCAAAACAGTACAAGGATAGGTAATGTATACAGTAAACAATTTAAGAAAAAAACAATATGAGTTCTACAGTAAAGAAGTCTTTGGCTCAACACAATATATATCACAAAGTGGAATCTCCCGGGATACCTTCCCGTAGTCCCAAATGATTATGCAGTACAGGAGGATCTCCTGGAATACGTTTGTAGTCCCAAAATAAATAAGCAGTACATGGGGATCTTCCGGAATACGTCCATAGTCCCAAAATAAATATGCAGTACAGGGGATCTCCCGGAATACGTCCGTAGTCCCAAAGTAAATATGCAGTACATGGGGATCTCCCGGAATACGTCTATAGTCCCAATTTAAATATGCTATGCAGGATGAATGACAAGCATAACATCGAATTTACACAATTTATACTAATCACAGGTAAGGCAAATAAGGGCTTGACTAAGGATGGCACACAGAAAATCAAGTAGGCAATTAAGCACGTAAGCATGTTTTCCTAATCTATATTAAACAATACATCATGTGAGAGCAAGTTCATAGAAGAGAAAACAATTTATGTTTTAGTAAGGGAAAATGAGATTTTTGAAATAACGGCCCGTATACGTACTCATCACCTCACATACACAACACTCACACAACATTTAGCATCAAATATCCTAAGGGGGAAGTCCCCAACACGAAATTAGGCAAGCCACTTACTTCGACTGCTCAAATCAACCCGGAATCACGTTCTTTCCACGAGTACCAAACTCCGAATGACCCGAATCTATTCAAACAAGTTTCATAATGTGAATATCACTACAAGAAACTAGTTTAACAAATAAATGTGAAGCTAAAGCGCGAAATTAGGAAAATTTCCTAAAAAGTCTCCCGGGCTCACGCCTCGGAATCGGGTGAAAGTCACAAATTCCGAACACCCATTCACTCACGAGTACACTCAACCAAAAATCATCAAAATCCGACGGCGAAATCTCACTCAAAACTCGAATTCTCAATTGGGGGACCTTTCTCTCATTTTCAAACACTTTCCCATCATTTCTCCCTAATTAGATAGAAGAATTCACTATAAATTGATGAAATACAAGGGAAATAGGATTAGGAATCGTTACCTATTGATATCCTCTTCAAAATCACCAAATCCCGAGATCCAATTGATTTTAGAAATTATGAAATCCAAACCCTCGAATTGCCTATTTCTGCCCAGCGATTTCCGCTTCTGCGGCCAATTGGACCGCACCTGCGTAAAATGCATTGCAGGTGCGAAAACTCATTAATTGGATTGGGGTTGCACCTACGGTACCTGGGCCGCATCTGCGGTCCCGCACCTGCGGTCTCCCAGCTGCACCTGCGGACCCAGCCGGCCTTGGGCAAATCCGCACCTACGCAACCCCTTATAGCACCTGTGTGTCCGCACCTGCGCCTCCCCTTACGCAGGTGCGAGACACCAAAACCAGCAACTTCAGCTATAGGCTTAAGTAGAAAATCTTCCCGTTTGAGCATCTGAAACCCACCCGAGGCCCCCAAGACCTCAACCAAAACCACCAACCAGTATTAAAACCTCATCCGAACTTAGTCGAGCATTCAAATCACATCACATAACACTAGAAACAAGAATTAAACATAAATTCAAGCCTAAGAACTTAGCAAATTTCTGAAATCCACAACGATGCCGAAACACGTCAAAACTAGTCCGATTGAACTCAAATTTGACACATAGGTCATAAATGACACCACAAACCTACAGCCACCCCCGGAATTCTATTCCGATATCAAAATGTCACCTATCGGCCGAAATCGCCGAAATTCCAACTTTTGCCAATTCAAGCCTAAATCTACTACAGACCCCGAAAACACATTTCGGACGCGATCCTAACCCCAAAATCACTCAACGGAGCTAGTGGAGTCGATAAAATTCCATTCCGAATCCGTCTTCACATAGTTCCGACTACGGTCCAATTTCTAAGGCTTAATCTCATAATTAGGGACTAAGTGTCTCAAAACTCTCCGAATTCCATAACTAATCACTCCGGCAAGTTCCAATAGCAGAACAAACATGGGGAAAACAATTATTAGGGAATCGAGGCTCTAACTCTCAAAATGATCGGTCGGGTCGTTACACTTGATTTGTATATCCGCAAACTAACAACACTAGTATTATGCATATCTCTATCCCCATGTATATCCATACTTAATTGTATAAATACATGTATACATTTATTTGAGCTAACATGTATATCTTGATATGTATATCCGTGAACTAACAACACCAGTATTGTGTATATCTCTATCCCCATATATATCAATACTTAACTGTACAAATATATGTATGCATTTATTATATAGTTGCATGTATAACAAGAACAGAGATGTGTATCCTAACTTGTATATCCTTAAGTAATGATAAATCTTTCTGTGTCGATAAAATCCAGTGTTCAGTATGAAAACATAGTAAAGCAACTTCATATAAAATGATTAAATAGTTCAAAATCATGTGACATAATACTGTTTACATGTCTATGCAATAATGTACATGATGATATACATGTCCTACACAACTTAATGTATTGACCTCGACCAGCTAAATTATATGATACATTTTGGTCTACATGCGAAAATGCAACCTCTAATAAATTAAAACTTGCATATACAAGTGCAAAATTTAACTAACTTGAGTGTTCTTGAACATGAATAATATTTCAATCATTTAATAAACTAGATATATACATAAATTATTTATCTTTGAGGTCACTTAGTGGTGATTAGGTATATACATGTTCTCCTATTGTGGCCCTCATGCCCACATTGTCCGCACGAACTCTTTGGCCTCTTAGCTTGTGATTCTGAAACCTTCTTGTATCTCACCTTCTTAGGTCTTCCAGGCATCTTATTCCTGACTGGTGGCAACACAACTTGTTCTAATACCTCTACAGGTTTTGTCCATGTACTTTCATCTGGAAGAGGATAAATTTGAATGTCGTATGCTTTCAACATGTATTCATTGTTGTAGTACATAAAGCAATAATCTTCACCCTCCAAGTTTTTTGACCTCAAAACTGCCCACGTATGCTGACAAGGGATTTGATCTAACTGGAACCTTCTACAACTACATGTCATTTCCCTAAGGCAAACGATGAACAACCTCTCGTTGTTAATAACTGAATGTAAGTTTCCAGTTGATGGTCTCGCCTATATCTTGTTGAAAAGCAATATTAGTCAAGACTTTATGTAACTAATCCAAAAGTTTAACCCTATTGAGTGTTTCCGTTGATAAACATGCATTTGAAATAAGGAACATGTTATATAATATAAACATACCACCATATGCTGTGATGCATCAAGATTTTCATCCAGTATAGCATTGTATTTTACGGTAAGCTTTGTAAATGTCGCGTATGCAGTGTTTCAATTTGTGTAGTTCCACCTGTTGATCAGTATTCGAATTTCTTCCAGTAATTGTTGTATCAGAAGTTCCCTCGCTTCCTTAGTTGCTGAATTTAATGACTCTGCGATATTGGAAGTCATTGTCATTAGGGGTGGGCATTCGGTACTTCGGTTCGGTATTTAAGAATTTCGGATCGATATTTTGGTATTCGGTTTATCAATTGTGTATACCAAATACCGTACCAAAATATTTCGGTACGGTTCGGTATTTCTTATTTTGGTTCGATAAGGTTTCGGTTTAAACCAAATCTATGTTATAAGGCTTGTGCCTATTTAAATCTGTAGCTCTTAGGGTTGAAAAGATACATTTCAACTTTTGAAACCAATACAACTAGTATTATTTACTAGCATTTGACTAAACAAAGAGGCAATGCAAGGAAGCATCTTATAATACCATTGGCTAAAACAAGAGAAAAAGTTGCACCTAAGTATTACAACTTACACGTAAAAAGTCCTTTTATGCCTCTACTATAAAGCCATACTTTATCCTAAAACAAAAATAAGGATAGTTGAACAGTCCATTCAAGCTCAATGCCAAAGATATTTGACTGCCTATATAGTATACACTTTTTATCTATGCTCCAAAGTTTCTAGAAGTTCTTAATCGGCTTGGTGGAACCTTGCTAAATTCTAAGGGTAAGGAATTAGGGAATTAGGGGTTTTGGACTTTTGAGGTGTGAGCTTAAAGTTATTGGGCTAAAAAATAAAAATAAAGTTTGGCTTGGACTAAACTATTTCCGTATTTGCCCCCAGGGCCTAGCTCAAGTGTCAAAGGGGTGGTGGATTTGTGTCTTAGGTCACAGGTTCAAGCCCCCACACCATGCAAATCAAAGTCTGGTATTTAAGTAGAGAAGGGTAGAGGGGTGAGCCCATTATCTACCGAGTTTGAAGGCTGCGGTTGGTCCAAAGGATCGGTCCCAGACGGATTTCTCGGTCAAAAAAAAAAACTACCGAAATATCGAAACATCAAAAACCCAATATCGTATACCGAACTGAAATACCGAAATACCAAAATTTATGTACCGAAATAAATCGAAATACCAAAAAAACCGAAACCAAAATACCAAATTAATTCGATTCGGTTCGGAATTCGAATTTTCGGATTTTATGCCCACCCCTAATTTTCATTGTCCTGTTGACTTTTGCATGCGCTCTACACCACCTGTGATACCCAATATCAAATAAGTAATCATTCACTCTTCCATCTATTTGTTCCATATCTGTCATATGGTGATTAAACTCTTGAATAGTATATGCTCTTGTCGTAGCAAAAAATATCTCTCTTAGATCTTCTTAGCTCCTCTTATATATGTATTTTATGTTATTCCATAGATGCCATATACAAACACAATAAGAAACTTGAGGATACTTTGCATCTTTGCATACGACTCACTTGGTCTTCTCTCAAAAACTGAAGCGCCTTTTGCTTTGATCTATTTGCCTTCCAGTAGCTTAAGTCAATACCATAATATTTTTCACGTCTTTCATTATGTTCTTTGCAGTATATACTGTTTTAGGATCAACATATATATCACAAATAATTCTTCCAATAATAGGAGCAGTAGCTACACGTTGTGTAAACAATCTATCCCTCGCCGAACATCTGTCATCCTTACTGAATTTTCTAATCCTAAATATTTTTGACTTGTTTAGAGATGAAGACTTGAGAAACCACGTGCAATGGTCATTGACACATACCAGGCAGTATCTAATAACATCCAAATTTACACAATAGTATATAAATTAAGAACTATTGTGCATCATTACTATAAAAAGTTGATGATTGTCTACAATTATTAAGTTAGATATACATTTATACCTTGATGGATTTGGTCGATCAACCTTAAACTGAAATATTTTCCGAATAGCATAGTTTTTCAACACCATCATTAGTGTCTCCTTGTCCTTGTAAAGTTGGCCTTTCGCAACAGTACTATTTAGAGGATCATCAATTATTGGAGTTTCATCAAAATCTACAACTTCAGGATCCTCTACGTTATCAAACCCAATCAACTGCAGTGTATCACCATTATGTATATCATATGTACTGGCAGTTTGTAGGCATACAGATGAATTTTTCTCGTTTCGATTAAGAGCGTGCATATCTTTCTCTTTCATTGTTAAACACAGTGAATATTCATTAAATACATAATTTTTCTTCTTCAACTCAATATATACACGCAATCCCATATCATTGTGTATCATCATTGGTGGTGAATCATCTTCGCATTTGTACTGTATCTCAAGTAAATTAATTGTGGTGTCAACCATCAATTGTTTTGAAATTGTAGAAACAAAATCACCAAATTTAGTTTTTGTACTAATCACCACGCCTTCAACTGAGTAATCCACAAATCGATTGTTGCTATCCCAATGTCCCCCGTGTTGTATCAAAATCGGCAAAGTAGCCATTGGATCTGTATTCTATACATATGTATTCTATACAGAGAGATTGAAACCCTTCTTCAACCGATTTCTTAGAACTTCAAAAATTAAAGAAAATTGTTCTTAAAGAAAGCACTAATTATTGCATCAGAATTCTGAAATTTGATATTCAACCGCCGTGATTGCTGAAAAAACTTCACACCCTTTTTGATTTGTGAAGGAAATATAGTTTCTGCATGTGTTTTTATTTTCGTCGACGGGATAGTTACGCTTCTGAAGGGATACATCGTGCAAACGTGAAAGAGGGGCCAGAATTTTAAAATCCCTCCTATTTTTGAGGGGTTATATAATCATGTCTGTTGGGATTAGGCTATTTTACGCCAATTTTTTTTTGGGCTACTAGTGCCAACCTAAATTTATCGCCATAATGCCAATTATAGTTAAGCATTGTTATAGGATGTCAATTCCTCTAGTAGAAATGACACTACATAGTCATTTGAGAGGCCATTTATTTAGAAATTAACTAGTATGTCTTGAATTTCAGTTTTTCAGTTCAATTTTTCGGAACAAAAAGTCCCGAAGTTAAGAATTTTGTTTTAAAAGGATAAAATAAGTACAGACTAAACTCTAAATAGCAGCCCTAAAAAGGGCTATTCATGTACTTTCCCATGCTTATGGGACATTAAGAGTATTTTTTAAAAAATTTTTTGCCAAAAAATACTTATTTGAAAATATGTGGTGCTTCTCTGTTTGTCAAAAATAGGAAAGTGCTTTTGAGTAACAACAAAAGCAATTTTTCTGCTTTTAGGAAGAACTATAAATTTTAGCTTCTTCCAAAAAGAGAAGCAGAATCAACTATGGGTGTGTTTGGTATGAAGGAATTCTAATTTTTCCATGTTTTGAAAAATATTATCCCGATGAACAAAATATTTTTCTTATCAAGAGAAGGGAAAACTTTTTTTAAAATTCCTTCTCAACCTTCCCCACCCACCCCCTCTCTCCAAAAATATTTTTTTTTCCAAATTTCAGTTTCTCCCTTATC
>MDKJ01293749.1:0-18276 GCA_005239525.1 Nicotiana knightiana | reverse complement strand
ATGAATCATGAGACCTAAGGAAACCTAGTGCTCTGATACCACGTTGTCACGACCCAAAATCCACTAAGGTCGTGATGGCGCCGGACGCCACAGTCAGGCAACCCAACACTGAATAAATAAAATCTTTATTTTAAAATTCTCGAAGTCATTCCTTTTTCATTTTTCTTAAATAATAATTAACAAATTTAAGTAGTGAATAAATACCATAATTATCCCAGAACCCGGTGTCACAAGTGCATGAGCAAATTTTTAAGGAATTATACATGTACTACAATACTTGTTTGGATCACAAACTGGACAAGGAATTTAAAATAAAATACAATACATCTGAGGAAGAATCTGCCGGCTGTGGTCGTCTCCGGATGGTGCAGCTCGTCTAAGTCTCCAAGTCAGCCACATCACTGCGTCAAGTAGGGCCACTAGCTATGAATGTACTTGTGCAATAAAAATGCACATCAAGTGTAGCATGAGTACGAAAACAACGTGTACTCAGTAAGTATCCCGCCTAACCTCGAAGAGCTAGTGACGAGAGGTTGACTTTGACACGTACTAGAGGTCCAACAATATCAAGTGCACTAAAGAAATGAATTAATATAAAGAAATGTAAATGCATAAGACATACAAGTATAGATTACGTGGTACATTTTCCCTCTTTACAATTTACTCAATTCTCTAGTGGAAAGTTCCCTCTGTAGCCGAAACATACAAATAAATATAGTGGATTTCACCACATGGTTATCATAATCCAAATCAGGGGGGAAAACCCTCAGATGCACTGGCTTTTTGCCAAATATTTTGCACGATTCCATGGGGATGATGTATATTTATAGGAAATGCCGAGGTGAACGGCCCGATCCAACATAAAAGTAAATTGTGCACTACCGAAGGGTCGAACGGCGCGAACCATAGATGCATCTATTAACCTGCCGTGGCGTACAACCTGCTCTCATGAGAGTGTGGTACATAATTCCTGCAGAGGCGAACAACCTGATCCCATAAGAGTGTGATACATAAATCCTGCCGAGGCGAATGACCCGATCCCATAAGAGTGGTGGAAATGAATCACCCCGCTGGCGGAATATAAATTGTGAAGCGATCACGGGTAAGCGTAAACATTCAAACAGTATATCCCGTCTATATCGGGAAACAATTACCCAAGATAAGATGGTGACTCCGAAACCGCGAACACTGAAATGATTTTACCTTGAGTCACCACAACAGCAACTGCACTACTATCAATAACTCGGCCGGGTAGGCGAAAACCTGGAATCTGCATAAAAATGTGCGGAAGAGTAGTATGAGCACACCACAGCGATGCCCAGTAAGTATCAACACTAACCTCGATGAAGTAGTGACGAGGACTAGTCAAGACACCCACTGGTCTAATAAAACTGAACAAGTATCAATATATAGAAATCAGGGAAATAATGATATACATAAAGGCTACACAATATAGCTAACAAGATAGTGAATTTGAAAAATAAGGAAAACAATAAGTATCAGCGGAAACCATGAAGTAACACAAAGATTTAATATATCACAGACAAATCCGGCATGTAAATATACAACACGAAAATATGTAATGACTCAACAACTTCATCCATTTCTACATCAAATTCATAGTCATCTCCACGAGGTTCCGAACCTCGGACAAATCATCATTTATGGGTCCCAATAACCGAACCCTAACACTTGGTAACTTGCGCCCTCATTTGAGTACTAACTGCACGGACAAGACACGTGCCAATTGGGTCATTCCCACCCATACGGTAAGCACAACAAGGGTATCTATATTTGACAACAAGGAGTCCTGAATCCATTAATAGTACTTAACTATGTGTATGCTTGTGCAGGTTTCCTAACCTGATTTCAACAACCAATAGACATAAGGAGAACAAAGGGCAACACGTACATTTCCATCTCATAAATTTCCACACGAATGAACTCACACGCTAAGTGTTCCAGTACACAATATCAACAACAAGGAATGCACCGAGGCCAACACAATTATCATAAACAATCTCTGCCATAGCCCACCTTGTCACGCCACGTGTACAATATTAAAGTTTATGCCGCCTTGTTTTGCCACACGTGCATAAACATGTTCCTACCTTTTCACGCCACATGCGCAACACTCAATCTCGTATCCCGCCTTATCACGCCGCATGTGCAATATCAGTAGTAAACACGACACGACAGAAATATCGTGCAAATCCCCATATCAACAATCGCACGGCAGAAACCTCGTGCATCACCACAACCAGTACGACAACAACAACAACACGGGCAACAATTCAGAATACAATTAATACATCAACTCAATAACCTTCGATCACAAGATAGGAAAAACTAGTTCACGAGAAATAAACACAATAAGGAGAGCTAGGCATATTAAGAAATCACTCCACAAGGAAAGAAAATAGCATGTAACAGCCGCACCTAATTACACGGGTGAACAACAAGAAATCAACACAAATCTGATAAATCCATATAAGGCAAGTGACGAAGGTATAGAATATCTAAACTTCCGTTAAGGTTGAGCAGTTACGAGAATATTCAACAATTTCCACTTAAGGACAAGCAGGAGAGAATAATCATAACTTCATTTAAGACCAAAACAATTATAGTTTGAGATAAAGATAATTGCAAATTTGAGATACACAGTTAAGAATAGCATGACAGTAAAGGAAATAAACCTTCAGATAAGTCAATTAGGAGTCAAGTAGGAAATATGAGTAAATCCAAAATTAAGAACTTCCACATTTAAGCAAATAAAGATGACACTAGAAATTAGGAAATTCAATCATGCTAAGGACACTTCATACTCGGCGAATATAAGGATATAAGATTCATAAAGGGTCAACTTTCCACAAATAATTCCGAGCATAGCTCGTCACCTCGTGTACACGGACTGCAATCAACATAGAAGACCCAAATCTTAAGGTGTTATTCCGCCACAGAAGTCTCGGCAAGATACTTACCTCAAAGACGACAACTCGGCATTCAAAAATAGACTTCTCAGGCGGGAAGTCCTCCGGACGGCTCAAAATCAACTAAAACAACTTCAAAATATATACAAAACGTATAAGGAACGATTCCAAATAATAATATGTCAATCTTTACAAAATCATAAAAATCGACCCAAAAGTCGACCCCTGGGCCCGCACCTCGGAACCCGACCAATTTTACAAATTCCGATTATCAATTTCGATACGAGTTCACCCACACTAAATTTTTCCAATTCCGATAACATTTGGTCTTTCAGATCATGATTTGACATTTTAGAAGTTTTCTTTCAAAACCCACAATTCCCTCAACCCAAAACACAAATTAAATGATAAAAACAAGAACTAATTCATAAAATATAAGTAATTATAGTGAAAGAACAATTACTCATTAGATTTTTGTGAAAAACCCTCAAATAACCGCCAAAACCCGAGCTCTAGAAGTCAAAATATGTTAAAAACGGTGAAACCCCGATTTTGGAAAACTTATATTCTGCGCAGACGTTAAATGAATCGTGATCGCAGAACATGGTTTGCGATCGCGAAAAAGAAAGAGGAAAGCTGCCCAGGTTGTTCATCGCGAACACGACAAGAGTTCGCAAACGCGTAGGAGGAGAACAGGAAGCTATGCGATCGCATACTGAAGAATACGAATGCGAAGAAAATAGTTTGGTCGACAAGCGGGGACACATCGCGATCGTGAAAGAATCACGGCAAGTGCGATGAAGGAAAAATGGGAAGGGCAAACAGAACATTACGCGATCGTGGCTTGGGCTACGCGGTCGCAAAAGAGGGGAACAGACACCAAAAATAACAGTTCAAAAACGGAAGAAAAGGACCCGTAGCCCATCCGAACAAGTCATATAACCTAACACGGACTCTCTCGAGGTTTCAAACCACATAAAACAACACTAAAACGATGAATTAAACCAAAAATGAATGAAATTCCTCAAAACTTCTTTAAACATCAAATTTTGCATTACGGTCTAAATCACATCTAATGAAGTCTGTTTGGTACCAAACTTCACAGATATGGCACAAATATTATGTCGAACCAGTACAGGGCTCCGGAACCATAATACGGGCCCGATACCCTTTCACATATAATTTTATTTTCAAAAACCCCTATTATTTTTATAAAATAATTTCTTTTAAAAATTCATCTCTCGGACTTGGGACCTCGGAATTTGATACCGGGCATACGTCCAAGTCCCATATTTTCCTAGAGACCTCCAGGTCCGTCAAATCACGGGTCCGGGTCCGTTTACCAAAAACGTTGACTGAAGTCAACTTTATTCAAATTTCTAATACAAAATTATCGTTTTTATTAGTTTTTCACATAAAGGCTTTCCGGCTACACACCCGGGCTTCACACGTAAATTAGGTGAGATAGAAGGAGGTTTTCATGACCTCAGAACACAGAATTAGCTAGAAATATACGGGATGACCTTTCGGGTCATCACAATAGTATTTTTTAGTAGTTCATGAATTGTGACACCAGACTCTGGGGTAGTTCTAGATTCATTTATATGATTAGTTTTTTGGCTCGGTTTAAATAATTAATTATTTATTTCTCTTTATTACATTGGGAACCATTCATTAAAAGTCAATAGACTCGGTTTACCCTAGATTATTTTATTATGTCTAAACGGATAAATAATGCAAAGTAGTTAATCGAATTCTAACACGGGCTTCCCTAGCAAGTGTGGTGTTAGGTTCCATCACGATCCCTAAAGTTAGAAATTTGGGTTGTGACAAGTTGGTATCATAGCACTAGGTTGATTAGGTCTCACAATTCACGAACAAGCTTAGTAGAGTCTGAAGGATCGGTACGAAGACGTCTGTACTTATCTTTCGGAGGCTATTTAGTTAGGAAACAACTCCAATTTTTGTTTCTACTCTATTGTGCGATTCTTGTATCCCAAATACTGATTAGATTCTTCTATTCTCTCGCAGATGGCGTGAACATGTTCTTCATCTTCTGCTGACCAGCATTTTGGGCCTCCAGCAGCAGCAGCTCCTACTAGGAGAAGAGGCCGAGGCAGGGGCAGGACTCACCCCGTTGATCAAGCAGCAACCCCAGCTATGGAACCTCAGATTGAGATTGATGAGGGGGTTCCGGCTCAGACCGTTCCAGCAGGACCAGCTCAGGTTCCCGAAGGGTTTATTGCTACCCCCGTCCTTCAGGATGCTTTGGTCATTTTAATGGGCTTGATGGAGAGTGTGGCCTAGACGGGCACATTCCCTGTTGCAGTAGTCGTATCTCAGACTGGAGGCAGGGTCCAGACTCCTGCCACCCTCACTCCAGTCTAGACTCCTCCTCAAGTTCAGACTCCAATAGCCAATCTCGTTGGGGTAATTCAACCAGTCGCAGCAGTGCCGCCCGTTAATGGGGCAACTATGTATACCGATGCTTTATGGAGATTGGATAGGTTCATTAAGTTATTTCATGTTCACTTCAGTGGTGCTACTCAAGAATATCTGGATAGTTGTAATGAGGTGTTGCGCAATATGGGTATTTTGGAGACCAATGGGGTCGATTTTGCTGATTTTCAGATGAGTGGTCCGCCAAGAAATGGTGCAGGGCTTTTCTGTTGACTAGACCAGTTGGATCACCTGCTCTTACTTGGGATCAGTTCTTTCATCTCTTTTTTGAGAAGTTCTTGCATGTTGCTACTCGAGATGATAAGCGTCTTCAGTTTGAGAGACTTTCGCAGGGCAGCATGACAGTAACCCAATATGAGACTCGTTTCGTGGATTTGGCTAGACATGCCATTCTTTTATTGCCCACAGATAGTGAGAGGGTCAAACGGTTTATTGATGGCCTTGCTCAGCCCATCAGGTTGCAGATGGCCAAGGAGACAGGGAACGAGATTTCTCTTCAGGATGCTACTAATATAGCTATGAGGGTTGAGTCAGTTCTTGGGATGGGAGGTCAGGGTTCAGACAAAAGACCTCGCCATTCTGGTAGATTCAGCTCTGCCTCGTCTGGGGGCGGAGATACTCAGAGTAGAGGCCATTATTCCAGGACATTTAATTCAGCACTTAAGACGTCCCATGGTGCTTCAGGAGGTCATGGCTCTTACTTGCCTTATCCTGATCAATCAGCCCCGATCAGAGCACCTCATTTTCAGATTTATTATCCTGGTAAGCCGGTTCTTCAGCGCCAGCCTCAGTATCAGGATGGTTGTTATGAGTGTGGTGAGTATGGGCACATTCGAAGATCTTGTCCGAAATTCTTGGGTTATCAACTTTAGTACCAGAATTCTCGTGCCATAGTTCTGACACCCCCTGCAGCACCACCGGCCCAGCCAGCCAGCGGTAGGGGTCAGGTAGTCAGAGGTAGAGGTCAGAATGTTATGGGTGGAGGTCAGCATGCTAGAGGTGGTGACTAGCCCGTTAATGGTGGAGGACCACATGTCATGGGTCCTCCTGGTGACGCAGTTTAGGGTGGTAAGTCCCAACCCCGACTATATGCATTTCCAGCCAGGCCGGAGGCAGAGTCCTCTGATGCTGTTATTACATGTATCATCTCAGTTTGTGATAAAGCTGCTTCAATTTTGTTTGATACGGGGTCAACTTACTCGTATATTTCACCCTATTTTGCCTCGTATTTGAATGTACCCCGTAATTCCTTGAGTGTTCCTGTTTCTGTGTCTACACCGGTGGGGGATGCTATCATGGTAGATCGAGTATACCGTTCGTGCGTGATAGTCATAGAAAGTCTTGAAACTAGTGTGGATCTTTTACTTGTAGACATGGTTGATTTTTATGTTATATTGGGCATGGATTAGTTGTCGCCCTATTATTCCATCTTAGACTTTCACGCTAAGACAGTTATCTTAGCATTGCCGGGGTTGCCTCGATTAGAATGGAAAGGGACCCCTGGTCATTCTCCCAAGTGCATAATTTCATATGCCAAGGCTCGCTGCATGGTGGAGAAAGGGTGTTTGGCTTACTTGGCCGATATTCGTGATTCCAATGCCGAGGTTTCTTCTATAGAGTCAGTTCCTATCGTGCGTGAGTTTCCCGAGGTATTCCCTGCAGATTTGCCGGGTATGGCACCCGATAGGGATATTGATTTTTGTATTGATGTGGCTCCGGGCACTCAGCCCATTTCCATTCCTCCATATCGGATGGCCCTATCATAATTTTAATAATTAAAAAAATAGTTGCAAGACTTGCTACATAAGGGTTTCATAAGACCTAGTGTCTCACCTTGGGGTGCACAGATTTTTTTTGTAAAGAAGAAAGATGGGTCGATGAGAATGTGTATAGATTATCGACAGCTGAATAAAGTTACTATCAAGAATAAATATTTTGCCGAGAACTGATGACCTATTTGATCAGCTTCAGGGTGCAAGAGTATTTTCGAAAATTGATTTGAGGTCAGGCTATCATCAGCTAAAGATTAGGGCGTCCGTTATTCCTAAGACAACCTTTTGGACGAGGTATGGGCATTATGAATTTTTGGTTATGTCCTTTGGGATAACTAATTCTCCAGCAGCCTTTGTGGAGACTCTTTCGTGATCATGTTCATTGATGACATTCTTATATACTCCCGCAGTCGGGAAGAGCATGAGCAACATCTCCGTATAGCACCCCAGACTTTGAGAGATAATCAACTGTATGCCAAGTTTTGAAAATGTGAGTTCTAGTTAGATTCAGTAGCCTTTTTAGGTCATATTCTATCAGCGGAAGGTATTCAGGTTGATCCCAAGAAGATAGAGGCAGTCAAGAACTGGCCTAGACCCACTACAACAACAGAGATTAGGAGTTTCTTGGGTTTGGCGAGTTACTACCGTCGTTTTGTAGAGGGGTTGTCGTCCATAGCAGCCCAAATGACTAAATTGACTTAGAAAGGTGCCTTATTTAAATGGTCATATGAGTGTGAGGCGAGCTTTCAGAAGCTCAAGACAACCTTGACTACAACTCTGGTGTTAGTATAACCATCCGATTCGGGTTCTTTCATGGTGTATTGTGATGCTTCTCGAGTTAGCCTTGGAGCAGTATTGATGCACGATGGCAGGGTGATTTTTGTATGCGTCTCGTCTGTTGAAAGTTCATGAGAAGACTTACCATGTTAATGACTTAGAGTTGGAAGTCATTTTTCATGCTTTAAAAATTTGGAGGCATTATCTTTATGGCGTGCCATGTGAAAATTTTACTGACCATCGTAGCCTCCAGTACTTATTCAAGCAGAAAGATCTAAATTTGAGGGAGCGGAGATGGTTAGAGTTGCTAAAAGATTATGATGTCACCATTATGTATCACCTAGGGAAGGCCAATGTGGTGGCCAATGCATTGAGTAGAAAGGCGGCAAGTATGAGCAACCTTGCGTATATTCCAGTTGGTGAGAGACCATTGGCTGCATACATTTAGACGTTGTCTAATCAGTTCATGAGGTTGAATATTTCGCCCAGCAGTGTTCTAGCTTGTACAGTCACTCAATCTTCTCTAATTGACCATATCCGGGAGCGGCAGGATGATGACCCACATTTGGCGGTCCTTAGGGACACAGTTCGGCACGGTGATGCCAAGCAGGTTACAACTGGAGATGATGGTGTTTAAAGGATGCAGGGTCGTTTATGTGTGCCTAATGTTGATGGACTTCGTGAGTTGATCCTTGAGGAGGCTCACAGTTCTAAGTATTCTATTCACCCTAGGTGCAGCTAAAATGTACCAAGATTCGAGGCAGCATTACTGGTGGAGAAAGATTAAAAAGAACATTGTGGCGTATGTGGCTCGTTGCTTAAATTATCAGCAGGTAAAGTGTGAGCATCAGAGACCTGGTGGTTTCCTTCGGCAGATAGAGATTCCTGAGTGGAAGTGGGAGCGTATCACTATGGACTTCGTTGTTAGGCTCCCACGGACTCAGAGGAAATTTGACGCAATTTGGGTTATTGTCGATAGGCTAACTACATCAGGACATTTCATTCCTGTGGCAAGTACTTATACTTCAGAGCGGTTGGCTGAGTTATATATTCGGGAGATAGTTAGCCTTCATGGTGTGTCGGTTCTATCATTTCTGATCGGGGTACACAGTTTACTTCGCACTTTTTGAGGGCGGTTCAGCATGAGTTGGGTACTCTAGTGGAGTTGAGTACAACATTTCACCCTCAAACTGACGGGCAGTCTGAGTGTACCATTCAGATATTGAAGGATATTCTTCGCGCTTATGTTATTGACTTTGGAGGTTCGTGGGATCAATTCTTTCCGTTAGGGGAATTTGCTTATAACAAGAGTTGTCAGTCAAGCATTCACATGGCTCCTTATGAGTCTTTATATGGTAGACGGTGCAGATCGCCAGTTGGATGGTTTAAGTTGGGAGAGGCTCGGTTGTTGGGTACAGACTTAGTCTAGGAGGCCTTAGATAAAGTCAAGATTATTCAAGAGAGACTTCGTGCAACTCATTATAGGCAAAAGAGTTATGCCGATCGTAAGGTTCGTGATGTGGAACTCATGGTTCGAGAGAGAGTATTGCTTCGTGTGTCTCCCATGAAGGGTGTTATGAGATTTGGGAAGAAGGGTAAGTTGAGCCCTAGGTATATCGGGCCATTTGAGATTCTTGATAGAGTGGGGGAGGTGGCTTATAGACTCGCATTACCTCCAGGGTTATCCTCAATTCATTTGATATTCCACGTGTCTATGCTCCGGAAATATCATGGTGACCCGTCCCACGTGTTAAGATTTAATATCTGTCCAATTGGACCAAGACTTGACTTATGAGGAGGAGCCGGTAGCCATTTTAGACCGGCTGGTTCGTCAGATGAGATCTAAGAGTTATCCTTCAGTTCGAGTGCAGTGGAAAGGCCAGCCCGTTGAGGCAGCTACTTGGGAGACCGAGTCAGACATGTAGAGTAGATATCCGCACTTGTTTGCCAATTCAGGTAATTTTATAAATTTAGACTCTGTTCCGTGCTTAATATCCATAAAAAGACAAATTTTAGATACCTCAATTTGCGCGCATAGTTCGGGCGTGAAACCGGAAAGCTTTTATTTGAAAATATGAGAAAACAATGATTTCTAGAACTTAAACTTGATTCTAGTTGAATTTTGTCAATATTTTGAGTAAATTGACACGGATCTATGTTTTTACGATCCCGCGAGGTTCACAGTAAAATATGGGACTCGGGCGTATGCCCGAAAATGAATTCCGATGTCCCAAGCCTTGGAAATCAATATTTGAAAGAAATTATTCTATTGAAATATTTATGATTAAAGAAAAGAAATAATGTTTGAAATCATTGGTATCGGGTCCGTATTTTTGTTCCGGAGCTCGGTACAAATTTGTTATGATATTAAAAGGTTAACTGTGAAATTGGGTGAAAAACGGAGTTCAATTTACGTGAATCGGACATCCGGTTGAGGAGTTATGAACTTTAAGAGTTCTTGTTGAAAATGATGAGTTTTGAGTTTTAATTCATAGTTTTACATGTTATTGTCATGATTTGATTGCACGAGCAAGTCCGTATGATTTTTTAAGACTTGCGTGCATGTATTTTTAGAGCCCCGAGGGCTCGGGTGAGTTTCGAATAGGCCACGAGGTGTTTTACACTTAAAGAGAATTGCTGGTATTCATTTTCTGGTTTCCAGGTCTGTTGTTCTATGCGATCGCATAGGAAGATCCACGATCGCATACGAAGATCTGCGATCGCATAGTGTAAAGTTTGAGAGCCCTTTTTTATTCTATGCGATCGCATAGGAAGGTCCATTATCGCATAATGTAAAGTCTGAGGGTCCCCTTTTTTGTTCTATGCGAATGCACCCTGTGCTATGCGAACGCATAGAGTTAGATATGCCTGGGGGAGGGGGAGCCCAATCTTCTATGTGAACGCACTGGGTCTCACACGATCGCACTGCCCAACCCTCCTTACCCTATGCGAACACATCCCTTTCAATGTGATCGCATAGGTCTTCAGCTCAGCTAATATAAATACTCTTCTAAAACCAGGCAGACCTTCTTCTAAAACAATTTCTTATTTATAATTGTTGAGACAAAAATATTATGAAAAGCTTGGCCTAAATTGTGAAATTTATGAATAAATTGATATGAGATGTCTGGTGGGAGTGGGTTGCACGCTGCAACAAGGAGTGATAAGGGCGGACATGTAGGATCGGTTGCACGCCGCAAGAGGAGTAGGAAGGGTGATATATTTAGGGAGGAGCAATAAGGGTGGACATGTGGGAGTGGGTTGCACGCCGCAACAAGTAGCGATAAGGGAGGAAATTTATATTTTTACTGATTTTTAAAGAAAATAAAGATTTTATTGTTGTTGCAGTACTTAATTATTTGTCTTGATTTCCTTTTTGCTTTATATATTATTGTCACAGGTTATATTGTTAATGCTCCGCCGTAGCCTCGTCACTACTTCGCCGAGGTTAGGCTCAGCACTTACTCAGTACATGGGGTCGGTTGTATTATACTACACTCTGCACTCTTTTGTGCGATCGCATAGGAAGGTCCATTATCGCATAATGTAAAGTCTGAGGGTCCCCTTTTTTGTTCTATGCGAATGCACCCTGTGCTATGCGAACGCATAGAGTTAGATAGGCCTGGGGGAGGGGGAGCCCAATGTTCTATGTGAACGCACTGGGTCTCACACGATCGCACTGCCCAACCCTCCTTACCCTATGCGAACACATCCCTTTCAGTGTGATCGCATCGGTCTTCAGCCCAGCTAATATAAATACTCTTCTAAACCCGGGCAGACCTTCTTCTTCACCATATTTTCGAGGTTTACAGCCCTAATAGCGATTTTCTTCAACAATTATCATCCCCAAGTCATAGGTAATCAATTCTAAACTTTGTCCTTTGTATTCCTTACTGTTTTTCATCACTTATAAAGCAAAAACTAAGAATTTTCATGGTAAAAATTGAGGGTTTAGGTAGAATTAGGGAATTTTGTAAAAATCCATTTTTTACATCGAATTAATGTCGGATTTCAAAACTAATAGTATATTTGGGTTTGTGGGTGAATGGGTAAACATAATTTGATTCCAACCCCGAATTTGGAAAAGTCATATTTTTCAATAAAGTTAATTCATTTAGCATAGATTGATGATATTGAGTTAATTATGATTAAATTTGAGCAAGTTAGAGGTGAATTCAAAAGTAAAAGCCGTAATTGAGCAGTGAGTGGCCTACAAAATTGAGGTAAATGTTTGGTCTAAATTTGACTTGAGGGAATAGGAGTCCCCACTTGTTTGCTATGTGAAATGCATGTGTGTAGTGTATAGGTGAGGTGACGAGTATCTATGCACCACCAAATGGTCTGTTAAACATGATCCCTCTCCCGTTCCTAATTTAAACTGATTCTTGCATTATTTGTTCTATGTTCATTTTTGTTTCTTTGATTACTTGGCCTTGTTATTTTGGAAAGAGTATTGGTTGTTTTAGCTGGTTCCCTTGTGGTATAAAACGGTTGAGCGGTTTGGCATTGTTTTACGTTATATATATATCCTGTTGGTTTCATGGTTGAGAAGTTATTGATGATGTTTATGAGAAAAAACAATTTCTTATTTATAATTGTTGAGACAAAAATATTGTGAAAAGCTTGGCCTAAATTGTGAAATTTATGAATAAATTGATATAAGATGTCTGGTGGGAGCGGGTTGCACGCTGCAACAAGGAGTGATAAGGGTGGACATGTAGGATCGGTTGCACGCCGCAAGAGGAGTAGGAAGGGTGATATATTTAGGGAGGAGCAATAAGGGTGGACATGTGGGAGTGGGTTGCACGCCGCAACAAGTAGCGATAAGGGAGGAAATTTATATTTTTACTGATTTTTAAAGAAAATAAAGATTTTATTGTTGTTGCAGTATTTAATTATTTGTCTAGATTTCCTTTTTGCTTTATATATTATTGTCACAGGTTATATTGTTAATGCTCCGCCGTAGCCTCGTCACTACTTCGCCGAGGTTAGGCTCAGCACTTACTCAGTACATGGGGTCGGTTGTATTGATACTACACTCTGCACTCTTTTGTGAAGATCCAGGTACCGGCCAGCTGTAGAGACATTTAGAGCGGTTATTCAGTTACGCGAAGACACGAGGTATATCTGCCGGCGTCCGCGGATCCCAGAGTCTTCTCCCATTTTTATAAAACTGTTTTATTATATTCAGGATAGTTGTACTATTTCTTTCAACCCATAGTATTCTTTAGTAGTTTGTGAATTATGACACATGACTCTGGGGTAGTTCTAGATTCATTTATATGATTACTTTCGTGGCTCGGTTTAATTAATTAATTATTTATTTCTATTTATTATATTGGGAATCATTCATTAAAAAAGAATAGACTCAGTTTACCTTAGATTATTTTATTATGTCTAAATGGATAAATAATGCAAAGTAGTTAATTGAATTCTATCATGGGCTTGCCTAGCAAGTGTTGTGTTAGGTGCCATCACGATCCCTAAGGTTGAGAATTTGGGTCATGACACTTAGTCAAAAGTTGTGTGTTCTCCTCTCAAAAATATGTTTGATCCTCTCCAAACTAGGTTCGGCGCCGTGTAGAGCCGAAATAATCTTTTCTCGGGCTGAATATTCTAGTACGTTTTGCGGTTTTCACTCTTTGAATTGCATTTTCCTTTTCTTTGTCTTACGTACACTTGGGAATACACCTTTAGGTGTTTGCCTTTTCCTATTTAATTATTTCTTTTTCTTTCTTTTTCTTTTGTATTTTATTTAATTTTGCGCCAAATATTTTCATCTTTACAACACTTTATTCCTACACAGTTATAATATAATATTAGGCATAAGATAATATTATTAATATTCAAAAGACTATTAAAAGTATTAGAACATGAGGTAGTATTGGTTAAATATATGTATTTTTTGGCTGAACATCACCACCCACACTTGAACGTTGCTCGTCCTCGAGTCAATCAACGATTTACACTATCTTTGAGCACTTTATACTTAACGCATTCGAAGCACACAACTCCAATGACTATGGTTGATAGCAACATTAAGCTTAGCCTATGCATTCAAAACATACATCTCTTTTTCTTATGCCAAACTTCAAAAATATTCAAACAAATACAACATGCTCATAACAATTTTAGTCTCAAAAAACCGTCAATGTCACCATGAACTCATGACTTGAATGATCAACATTGCAGTGAAGTCTAATAAAGTTACATATCCCTCGTGAAACCATGTGCCCTCACAACAAGAACAAGAGAGTAAGTTGAACCCACACATTCGAATCTAATGATCAAATATAGTTTAAGGGCACACATATATCAAAGAAATCTCTCATTCTCACAAGGAAGTCACATGCATGCAATGGTACCATAGACTTGCCCTTAATGTAAATCTCTACTAATGTAGGATCGATCGATCTAAAATTAATTAGGACTTTTTCATGGTTGTAATGTGAGCTAAGGAACGGGTAAGATATATTTAAGATTATTGACTAACCCTCCTAAGCATTTTAACACATAACAAAATTAACTTTAAGCGCAAATTTCTTCAATTCAACTTCAATTTCACAAACAAGATAACCCCCAACAACGTTCCCTTTTTCTTTAAGCACTACCTTAATTCATACCCGACTATCTAGTACAAGAAGTACTTATTTATCTATACATATTTTTTTTTCTTTTTAAATACCCGCTAGTGGTTTATCTCTTACAACACAAGTGCACTATTCTTTCTTTCATTGGTTACACTCAAAAGCCACCGAAGTTTCCTCCTTACTTCTTCTAGCACTCATTTTGCAAGTTAAGTATTTTAAGAGCTAAAAGGATAAAAACAATGTCAATTAAGAACAACAAGGAAATAGTCTTGTAATGTGGGTGCCAAATGACAGTCTAAGGATCAAAACGGGTAAGTATGGATAGATTTTAATTATGATAGATATTAAAGCTCGAAAAGATCAAAGAAGGCCTAAAATAATTTTTCAAACCAAGCATCACCTAAAATTTCGCTTCAACTCACATATCGGGCAAGTACTAGACACAAGTGCAGTGATATAGACTCTACAAAAACCTCATTATACATGGCACATGACGCATAAAGTATGGTCTCATTCCGACTCTCAAATTGATGCAAGTATTCACGGAATCACAAGATATTAAGCATTAAGCACAAAGTGAACATAAGTCAAGAAAACGAAACACAAGCGTCAATAAAATGTTTTTAACTAAACATGACATCATGAACAATTTCAAAATATAGGGAAGATTCCACAGAGGCCAAAGCCTAAATATGCTAATATCAAACAATTCAAGGGCGCCTAGGTTCATCATTCTTCCTCCTTTTTATTCCCTAAATCCTACTCCAAAAAAAAAACTACTACCGATTCATGTTATATCCCATGGAAAAGAACCGAGGCATAAAGAAAAGTCACAAGGGATTATTATTACCTAGAAAATAAAAGGACATGTTTTTGTATTTTTGGTTAGACTTTAATCCCTCGAGAAAATTGCCTAGTAGATCCATCATCAGGAACATACTGGAATTATTTTTCAATTTTTTGTTTTTATTATTTTTATTTTTTAAATTAAGCTATTAAAGCTATTACTACTATAATACACCATTAATTCTACTACCTAAGCAATTAAAAATAAGAAGCTAACTAACAATAAAAAGATAAGAAACTAACAATATACTAATATAATACTATACAAAGCAAAAAAAATCCTTCACCCCGCACTTAAAAGAGTGCTGTGTCCCCAATGCAAAACTAAAGCAAAAATAACAAGGGTGGACAAAAAAACTCCATGAAAGGCAAAAGGCCGAAGCAATAGCAGCTCACGGGATATTCAGACTTCTACCAAGGATGCTCCTCTGTGCGGGCACCTCACACTCGTTCCAATCATCTTGCTTGGTTTTGCACATCCTATGGCCTTACTTCCTATCATAATCCTACAAAACAAAAATAAATACTACAAAAATAACATAATAATAACAAAATTAATAAACAAAAACAACAAAAAATAGTAAGGCTAGGTTGCCTCCCAACAAGTGCCTAATAACGTCGCGGTACGATGTGAACCACTTTGTGGTTCTATCTCAAACTTATGAAGCCCCTAATTTGGCTTTAAGTTTTATGTTATGCTCTTTTAGTGAGGGTACAAAGATAACCATGGGCCAGTTAATAATTTTTTCACTTTGTACTTCTCGACCTTTAAATAGGGAATGTAATTTTGGCTTTTTGACACAATAAATTCAAGAATATAGGCACTTTCAACCTTTCTCTCTGAGTCCCTCATAGGCTCAGATGACTTGATTACTATCTTACTGATGTTTTGTACGTCAATGCCACACAAGAGTGGGGTGATTTGTGTGGTGTCTAATTTTCATGTGCATTGATTATAGAAGGACCTAGTTCTTCTAAGTGTTCCTTATACTACTATTGCGACAATAGTAAATGCGGAAAGTAAAGAACACAAGTATCTTTACGTGCAAAACACCCGGCTCAAAAGGTGAAGAAAACCACGACCTACTACTTAGTAGGATTTTCTCCAACACTTCACTAAATCACTGAGCCAAAAAATCATTTACTAAACTTTTTGTAAACCTAATAATTAACTCTAATCCAGTTGTAGCAACCAACCTCTAACTGTTGCGACAATTTCAAGTTAACTCTAACTTGAATACTCATAGTACCTATTACAATTGCTTCTAGATAAAGTTGAAAGGTGCAAATTGAAAACCACCTACTACAATGAAACTATACTAAAAGATAGACACTTGGAACTGGTTCTTCTATCTTGTTCATATAGCATTAGGTTCACACACTTGAATCACACATTAATTGCTTGCAAAATGCCTTGCTATTTTGCTCTCAGCTCTCATTTAACTTCAGCTTTTGTGCATCATGTATAATGAGAACATCGTGCAATACATAGACATAGTAGATTAAGAAATAACTAGAGTTCTAATTGTCACGACCCAAAATCCACTAGTCGTGATGGCACCTAACCTAACCCCCTCGGTAAGCCAACCAATAAGTACCAAATTTTAATAATATTACCAAGACAGTAAAGTTAAGAAATTATCTGACTTTTATACATTTCTCAAGGACTGGTAGTACAAATCATGAGCTTTTAAGAATAGAGTTTACAAATCGCAAATGAAATAAATACATAGTCTGTTTGAAGAGTACATAAAGAGAGCTTTATAGACCTAAAGCTATCACGAACAAGGGACAACTTCATCTGGAATGCATGTACATCTTCAATCCAGCTATCATCGAACACAACAACATCAGCAGCCAACATCTGCATGCAAGGTGCAGAAGTGTAGTATGGGTAGAACCAATCCCATGTACTCAGTAAGTAATAAACATAACCGTAGGTTGAAAGCAGTGACGAGCTAACACTAGGTCGGGTTCAATACCAATATCTCACTAATAGTTTAATAACAACATAATACAAGTATAAATGGGGTTTCTCTAAAGTAAAAATGTTCACGCTTTTCAAGTATCTCAGTGAAAAATCCCAATCCTCTTACCAAAAATGCCAAAAGTACGAGTAATTTCGAAAACTGTAGTTTCCCAAATATCTTTTCCATGATAAATAAAAATGTTTCATTTTCTTTCCAAATAACAAGTATAAATGTCACGACCCGATTTCGGGGTCGTGATGGCGCCTGTCGTGGAACCAAGCAGGCCTCCCCCATTTAACTAATCTAAAGTCAACTTCAAGTAAAAATGCAAATTTTAAATGAATTTATTAATAATACTAAGAGTCTGAAGTTTAAAAACAATATTTGAAAAACAAAAATTTCAAATCTCCAACCCCGGATCCGGTGTCACTCAATCATGAGCTACTATAACATAAAGCAAAGAAAAGTAGAAATGGAGAACATAGTCTCCAAAAAAAGAACAACATGTAGAATAAGAAATAGAAGGAGAGGTTGCGATCAGCAGCTGCTACCTCGACAACTCCAATGGAAACTCTGACAGCTGCTCAATATCCATTACCGGGTCCCTGTGTACCTAGGTCTGCACACAAGGTCGAGGGGGTAACGTGAGTAAACCAACTAAGTAGTAACGAAACCAAACTACATGCTGAGAGGTAGTGACAGACTAAAGCTCCGATAATTCGAACAATTGTATATAAATTGGACATGACAGTAATATATCAGGAAATAAACAAGATGCATCAATTTGTGTCTGTAGCCCTGCATACTAGCATGAATTCATACATAATAAAGAATGATGTGTACTCAATAATAAAACTCTCATAAGGTGGTCCACTCAGTACTAGAATACGGCCTTCCAGCCCAGGTAAAGTCCATCACGAATATTACATAA